>OMKY01045329.1:0-13670 GCA_900302395.1 Bregmaceros cantori
GGGGTGGGCTTGCGGTAGCGCGCCGACATGCCAATCTAGGATTATCATGCAAATGTGCAGCCTCCCACCCCGCAAACATTGCACGGCGTGGACACCGCAACGCGGCTTCGTGTCGGCTCAAACACGCGCGCACACACAAAGCACACAGACATCGCTTCTGTCCACCCAACATGTTTGTCTGTGTCACTCACACCCATGACGTGATTGGATGAGGAGTGATCAATCAGGCGAGCGCAGTGTGACACTTTAATCAATATAGGGGGAGAGGCTTTTCTCAAAGATTCACATTATTTCATAAGGGGAATCGAGAGAGAAGGAGAGACTAGCAGGCAGACCCCACCGCCCGGCCGAACAAAACCTTCTGACAGATCTTCACCGATGAGGTATTAGCTCCCAACCAGGTGTGAAGGGATCGGACCGACAAGCTTCCTGAGGCAGGCACTCGGGGCTTGGAGCTGCCGTTCCCGAGATGAAATTGGACTTCACAACATGAACGGCAGCACACAAAAGAATGGAGCATGATAACCAACGAGAACAAATTAATTTACTTACATACACAGTTTCTGCTAACAAGTACATTCAAGCTTGTTTTAGGTGTGACTCTAGGTTAGGGGCACCAACTCTACTCAAGTGAAAATAAGGCACGTGGTGGTACAATTCAAATGAAAACCCCTGCAGTGTGGTTTACTGTGGTGGCTCCATGGCCGAATACATTTTCTGACTCTGGCCAATAATGCTCCAGACTGCAACATGTTGAGACAAACATACATATGCCTAATTCTATGTCTCTTCAAACACACAACATGACAGACATCAGTGACTATTCACAGGGTGAACGCCAGTGTTGCCACAGTTACTTCAAAAAGGTAACTAAGTTAGATTACTCGTTACTTTCTTTTAAAAGTAACTAAGTTAGATTACTCGTTACTTTATTTTTAAAGTAACTAAGTTAGATTACTTTAGTTACTTTTCGTTACTTTCAATTATATTCACTCAAACCTTCTTGACAAAAACAACTAGTATTACCAGTACAATAGACACTGTAATGAATGTGAGTTATAATTTACACACTGTACACACTAAACAGAAATGTGAACTTCTGACATTCAAATGTCTGTCACACTTGTTATGTTATGTTTTTGTTCGAATTCCAAATGGTATTTCTGAAGATGGACAGTATTTTTTTTCCTAGACAAAGTTGGCAACATACCTCAATAATATTATTGTTTGGGGATACATAATTAAAATAATGCCTTTATTTCCACGCGGACAATGCATTTTTTTCACATTCCATGATTGATTTACATCGCCTTGCGTCTGTGTGCCGTGTGTGGTATTGGCGTTAGATCGAATACCTCTTCCGTTTGATGAACCCGGCGAATCCTGTCAGCAGAGCGAGTGACGGCAGGGCTTCCAGATGAGCAGCGCTCCTACTCCGTGGCCGGCGCGGGATTTCAAGCGTCTTTCCGCGTATCCTTGTTGTATCATTTTTAAAAATATACACTTAAATTCTCGGCACGTCTTGGTAAAAGTTCTGACAACTTCCGAAACGCCGTGTGTGGGTGACGTCACAGCAGAGGATTGGTTGTGCTACACAGCCTGTGACGTTGCGGAACGCAATTGGCTAACTCACGCGAGCCTCGAAGTCGTCACGTGTTCATCTGGACCAATGGGGTGTCGCCATCCACTCGGATAACCCCAGTTGGAAAAGTTATGGAATAAAACATTTATACCATGCGTCGTTTTACTATATAGTGGACGCTGGATTTTCTTTGCGCTAACGCAGGAAGTAACGTGGGGTACATGGGTAAGTAACTTTAATCTTATTACTTTATTATGAGCAGTAGCGCGTTAGATTACTCGTTACTTGAAACGTTACAAAAATGTGAGTAACGCGCTACTTAGTAACGCGCTAGTGACAACACTGGTGAACGCCCATATTCTGGAAAACCCCATGATCAAGTTTGCTTAGGGGTGAGGGTAGGAGTTAGGGAAGGGGTTTGGATAGGGATTAGAGGATAACCCCTAACCCTATTGTGACTACACGACTACTGTGACTAAACACCCCATAACTTTTATGAACATAGGGATTTCAGAACATTGGGTACAAACCATTGACAGAATCCAAGAAGCAAAATCTACTGGCACTTAACCTGGCGAGCCAGAACGAATGAACCGTCCATGCATCGCACATGATTATAGCGATCATTGGGTCTGGTAAAACCAGGGTCGAAAAACGTGTCAAAAAAATGTCAATCAAATCATGTTATCCAGTCACAGCGCAATAGGTGGGACAAACGGCGTGACAACCGAACTCCACCCATGTCTCGCGTCGCCCGTACCAAACTCCACCCATGTCTCGATTTGAATAATTTGATTAGTCAGCCCGTATAGGGGCGCCTGATTTTCCCGGACTCAATGTACTCAATGTCGCGTGGACGATGCGTTGGTTCTGGCTCGCCAGGCTAGCTGGCACTTCCTTTTGACTTTACTTGCCCTACAAAAGACACTCACTAATAAAAAGTTGCCACATGTCGCTTTAGCATGACTGGCTTTTTCACGAGTGTAAGAACCATTTTTAGAAATGCTTTACTGGAACTGCACTTCTAGTAAGGACTTCCAGCCTGTGTGCCAGACATAATGTCTCCGTTGGCTGCAGAATGTCAAAATGTTAAATATGACCGTCCGACCGAAGGCATTCATCCCTTCCATAAAACTGACAGTCGGGGGCGAAGAGCTTTGTCCGTTGCATGCACAAATGTTTTCATTATTCACATCTAGTGCAGCTAAAAAAAAACCATAAGAAAACATGGCTAGAAGGAAAAGGCAGGGGTCACAGTCTTTTACCAAACTAAAAGCTTTCTCACACCATCGAAGATGCAGGATTGTGGATCGTAAAGCTGAAATATCTGCTTGGTTCAAACAAAAATGTTTATGTCATTCCATCCAGACACTTCAGTTGGTGGCATTTTGTATTTGGAGGATGGCGTCGGTGACATTGTCAAATGGCAAATGAGAATGTGCGTTACATCTGTGATTGGAGCTTTTGGCTGAGTGGAGTGAGGCTCAAGAATAAATCAATGCTGCAGATTAAAAACCAGCAGGATTAAACGTGTTTTTTAACCCATTGTGTGCATAGGACTTCTGTACATTGTCTTACAGCAATAGAAAATGTTTCTGAAATGTAATAGAATTATGAATTAATCTAAAAAGACTCTTGTTAATATTATACACTATTATGTATTGATATATTTTGCATAGCCATTATTATTATGTTTTTAAAACAACAAAATGAAAAATACTGCCATCACAGTCGAAGCATAGCTGTATAATTCTGTGGTCTTGTAACACAGAATTTCAACAGTTGACCCACCTATGATTTAGTAGGATTGGCACTTGGGTACGAGGCAAATGGGTGCTCAGGGGGTGGACTTTTGTATCCTCCCACAATGTGACTTTATCCATATTCTTTATTTTTCGGGCTATAAGCCACAACTTCCTCACTTTGAACTATCCGGCTTATGAGGCGGTGCGGCTATTCCGTTTTTTTTTTTCACCAGCGCGTTAGTGTAAAATGAAATAAAAAGCCGCTGAAAGTCACATTTGAAAGCTGCCCCGATCCTATCCAAGATGGTGCGCGGGACACCCGCCTAGTGCATGCGGAGGTTATAGCTCTGTAGTAGCCGTGGCTTGGGAAGTTTCCGCCGGACGCAGAACAGTCAGTTGTTTATTTCTTTACAAATCCCTCATGGATCATCATGGAAAAAAAAAATTATATGATGGCGCATTTAAGTGGAAGGCCATCAATCTGGCAGTGTAGAGCGAAGAAGTAATAGACCCACTTCACGTAGCATGGACATCAACGTTGGGGTGAACATTAGCGTGTACAGGGACACAACAGAGAACAACACTGAACTCGCCGCATAACTGGTATGTTTTTATATAGCATTTTCATTCTTCTATTGTTTCTACGATTGTGGTGGCTGCATGAAGGGATCGGGTGTCACTTTTCAATTTCGTTATTGTGGACTGTGACAATGACAATAAATATTCTATTGTTTCAGTGACGAGGAGTTAAGCAATCAATAACAGTTGTTATGTTTTGCCGTTGCTATGACAAGCTCCGCTTATACCGGCCAAGTTGAACGGAGGAGTGCCATCGCACAAACCTTCAGGCTTGCCCAGGCAAGAACAGAGACAGAAAATACCTCGAATTCGGACCATAAATATACCTTTTATCATTACTCTGCTCGCAGGCAATATAAGCTATTGATGCTATGCTAATATTTAATCTGCTCCTGTCCAGATTGAGAGGGACTTCAAAAAGAAAAAAAAAAAGTGAGGCTAAATAATGCAGACAGAGCAATTATTGCAACACACCAAGAGCAAATAATTTGTGCAGCATGCCGGTTGCTGCCATTCTACTCCAAACACACTGTCCCCTATCAATATTAATCCAGTGTAAACAGCACTACTTGACAAGAGGACCATATCAGCTACTGGGGAAAAAAAAAACAGCGTTTATTGCACCTCCACTTGTCCACATAAGGCGCGCGCAGCCCCGCAGCTCTTAACCTTGTCCGACTGTCATTAATAACGACACTCTTCACGTTAACGTTCCTTCCCCTGCTTGCTTGTTTGGTTTTTTTTTGGGGCCGTAGTGTTTCGTGTTGAGGGCTGAAGTTCAGAAAACATTCCAAGGTCAAAGCCATCACCCCTGGATATGTGGTCCCAGCTTGTCACCGGGCAAACAAAAGTAGTGCACAGGGACATCGTTAGGGCCCTTGGTCTGCTTGAGTGATGGGATGAGCAAAAATCGGCTTAGGAAAATAATTACAAGTAGTCTAAAGGGGCATTTCCTTCAAGTTAAAAGGTGCAGTATTTAATGTCTCTGAAAATGCCTCTCCAGTGCAGTGTGAATTCCCTTGCAACTTTGTTGGAATACCTTAAAATTTGCTTGCTTGGGGTCCGCGTTGGCCGAGTGGTTATGGACACCGCACCTAACGCGACCCCATTCATGTTATTGGTGCGGTGTCTATCGCAGCGTCCGCAGTGTCGCGAGTTCGACTACGCTTGTCGACTTGTCTGCAATGCCTACCCCCGATCTCTTCATTCCAGTTTCCGACTAATCCTATCCAATAAAGATGGAAAAACGGCACAGACACCGGACAAAATAACTTAAAAAAAATTGCTTGCTTAATCTTAGAATAAAACAATTTCTGAACCTGGGTGCAGAAATTGTGAAAGTGATACGATGCGAAACCACATAACTTTTGTTTAAAGTAGCATACAGTACAAAATCTGCAGCGGCAATGAAAATGAGCATTTTCTTTTTCAAAGACAAAAATCTGAATTTCATTCTTCGGCAAAATTGTACAGCCCGAAGCAAACTGACGCGTGAAAAAAATGAACATAGAACTTGATATTGGAATCCGATTGGTTTATTAGGAAAACAACCAGGTACATCAGATATGTAAAATAGTGAGTGGTTAGGCAAGGCAGCGCAGCATGTAGTCGCATCAACGGTTCACAGCAACACACCAGCAATCATTTGGGCAACAGGAAATAAAACTGCCAATGTTTGCAATGCTCACACTCTCCTCAAACTGGTGAATAACAGTACACGCAGAAACATGCATCTCATCATTAACCCGCTTGTTGAGCGAACCCTCAAGCCGCCAAAAAGCTAAACAGAAGCAGTCAATTTCTAGCCCCCAACTCAACCCCTGGAAATACAGCTGTGGTGCCCTTAACATTGGAAAGTCCGAGGGGAGCTTGCAAACCGTTTCGACTTGTCCCCGCAGCAAGGAAATAAGAGTTGTGTGTTTGCGTTAGTCTTTATCTAATGACACAGCGTTGGTGGGAGAGCTGCTCTCCAGCGCCTCAGGGCACGCCGCTGTGAGTGAGGCGACGTGAGAATCCCTGAAGAGGCAGGTGGGGTCCTCCAGGTGAACTAAAGAGCCAACACTCATATGTCAGCTTCTGCCTCAGCACCAGAGCTGTAATGCTTTACAGTGTGTAGAGGAGCTGTGCCATAAAATATGGAAAAACACACCAGATAATCTGCACTTTGGTTTGTTCAGGACTAAGACATAGAAACAACCTAGTATTCACTTCAAAAAATGCAGCTCAAGAAATCTCTTGAAAGCTTAAGGCGGTAGAAATGTTTGCATAGTTTGGATTAGCTGCACGCACAGATCACATTTGTGTCGCATTTGCAATGCAATAGGGTTGGTTTGGATTTCTGCACATCAAGGTGTATGGAATGTTTATAACTTCCCCCAAGACCTTTCTACAACTTTTGCATGACCTTTGTAGACTTTACCATCGGCAAAATACCTCAGTCCAGTTAGCGAAGAGTTCATTTGGTTTACATTTATCGCTTGATCCCAAGTAAATAGGAAATGAACGCATCTTGCTAGATTTTTTTTGCCCAAATACAAATCACTTCCTTATTTTCCATTACTACCCCCCCAAAAACTACTGTTATTGGTCATGTGTTCAAGACCACTAGACCTGCTTGAGGTTATAGAGAATGCAAAGCCGTAACAATGTTCATCTGTTGCTATCCTAGGAGTTCAAAAGTAATTATGGGGGACTCATAGCTTTCCAGCTTTGGACGACTGCCAGGCATTTCCTGCAGCTTGATGTTACGAAAAAAAAAAGTCCCAAACCAACCCTGTAACCGCATTGATCCCAGTTATCGCTTATTAGTGCTTTGCTTAAGTATTTTGTTCTCTCAACCCTATAAAAAGACAAGTGGCCCCTGATGAAAAATTAGCAAACAGGTTAGAGTACAAAAATGCAAACGCGCTAAAAATAAAAAGGTACGTGGAGTCCTCCTCAGAAACCCTTTTCAGCCCACCAAGCGTGGGCCGCCTTTGTCCAGTTGATTTACCCTAGGTCTGACCCCACCAACCCCCGAAAGTTAAAGATGCAGTAAGTGATTTCGACACTGACTACAGTGAACATTAAGAGCCTAGTTGGAGAACCAAACTCTGCCCAGTAAAATGTACGCAATATGATTATGGTTATAATACAAGTATAACTAGCATTAACGGTTGATGCCCAATCACGGTAAGCGGTTTGTATCCAACTTAGAACCGCTTATTAACAGCCTCTAATTTAAGTGTATTAATAGCCGTATATCCTAGCCAATACCGCAATGGTTTTATTGGACAGGTTTTTGTTGACCAGCTAGTGGCTTATAATTTATTGTATCATTACTTACAGCAAAAACTGATTGATGCTCCTCTAAAAGAAACCCAAAATAACGGCATCAATAGATGGAAATTATACATAAAATGAAAAAGTGATAACTCGACAATGTAAAAAACATACAGTGGCTTTAGGTCACTTAAACTGCATGCCCTAAAAGCATGCAGTACTCTCTGCTAAAAGCCAAACTTCACGGTAGTTGACACTTCACAGCTCCCATACACACTAAATGCTAGGACCACTTTAAATGTATTGAGAACCATTGCTCATGGCAAGGGTGCATGTTATGCAATTTTTGTTGAAGCTCAGCTACTATGCAATGTTTATCTGCCTCACATTTACTCTGCATGGGGCTCAAGAAGTCAACAACAGGGAAAAAAATTAAATCAGAATATGAAGTATATCTTTAAAACCTGGCAGCCAAAGTCTGTGCCCTGTGGCACAACACCCAGCAACCTCTAGATGCTGTCCATGGCCTTGAACTCGCTGAGCGCCTGCACGGGGTTGACGTGCTTCTTGTGCGACGACCTCTTCACCTTGTTGGTGGTGGGATCCTCGTGCTTCTCGCGCTTCACCAGTGGCTTCTTTTCAGGAGCCTTCATGCGCCAGGAGATGGCCGGCATGTTGAGCGACTGCATGGCCTGGCTCTTTTGGTACTTTGTCGATGCCACGTAGGAGGCTTTGACTGTCGACACCACTGTGTTCATCAGGTTCTTGGCTGCCTGGATCAGCGACATGGCACTGTCCACCTATGGAGGAGAGACAAATATAATTTCAGTCAATAGTTTGTCCAAGAGCAGTCCTTAAAAAGGCGAGTAGCAGGTATGCGTCAAGCTCATTCCAAGTGATTTATGGTTGCTCCCCGTTACCCTTCTGAGAAAGTAAAGTTCCAGACAACGGTGTACCAAATACTCTGTACAAATTGTATTTAGACCTACCACCGTATAATATAAAGACATTTGTGTGCTCATAATAATTTATATTCTATTTTTTTCATTTTTTTTCTAATCTGTAGAATTCCCTGGCGCTGACAGCTGCATTCCATTTGGAATAGGAGTACAGTAAATCCAGTAAACGCCATGATGATAGGTGTGCACTTACCCCCGATACCACCAGTTCGCCGCCCAGGTTCTGGACCTCAGCCTTGACCTTGCTGCAGATGTTCAGCTGGTGGCAGTAGAGGGCAATACGCTGCAGATAGGCGAGAAGATCTTGCTTGCAGGTGGAGTCTGGACACTGAGGATAAACAGGAAAACAGTTCAGACAACTAATATTCACACAGTATTCGACAGACATGAAGTATGCATGCATATACATGTACACACACTCACACGCTGATATGTCTGCTTTATAGATGATAATGCTGATGAAGCCCAATAAGTTTCACCTGCCTGATACGTGGCAATACTTGTAAGGTGCAACACCAGTCAGTCAGACCGTGCAATATTATCACAGTTGCTGGGTACTCCACACCCAAACAAAAACTAAAAACAAATTCAAGGTTAGGAGGTAACTATATTGGTAATTGATTGTTCTCCCATTATTTGTCTTGATTCAACTAAATGATTATTTTTGAAATTAAAGAACACAACAACCTGGGCTGTAAGTAAAGGCTGAGCAGATCAACGGCTCATGAGCAGTCTCAATAATCTTCCAGAATCCTGCTGCCACACCTTTAGAAACCCCTGATAAGGATCTGCAAGGTGGATTAGGTCTTCTTCATCACGCCCAGCCACTGCCATTGGCTGTCAACGTCTGGCTAATGTGAAGCATTGAGTAATGGTAAAAAAAAAATAAATAAAAAATTCTCCACACTGCCAGGGGCAGTGGAGAGGGGCAGTCCTCAAGCGGAGCGATAGGGAAGGACACAAGAGAGCATGACTGCAAAAGTTTAGTGATTAAAAAAATTAAATCAGGGCATTTAGACTCAAAATATTGAATTTTTACTTCTAGACATTACAATTAATCTAATCTATTAATTGACCATTGATATTTTTATTGACGAATTGCTTCTGAAAAACAATTTCAAGCGCAATGTAATAACTTAAATTTTTTATAGTTTTTTTTCAAAATTTTCCAGCGTCAGTGCCGTTTCACCATCTTTATTGGATAGGATTAGTCGGAAACTGGGTTGAAGAGATTGCAGACAAGTCGACAAGCGTAGTCGAACTCGCGGCACTGCGGTAGACACAGCGACATGAATAGGGTCGCGTTAGGTGCGGTGTCCATAACCACTTGGCCAACGCGGACCCAATTGTTAATTTTAAACATAATTCTATCACCAAGTGAGAGAAGCTTTTCGTCATCAACAGCAACAGCAAACACAATCTGTCAGAATAAGACAAGTTGCAGTCACACGCTAAACACTGGACGGCAGCGCGTTGGGGCGCGGTCCGTCACAGCAATAACATGACATATTTGTGGCTGTTTGTGAAGGGTTTATTTTAGAACGGCTGCAAGAAAAAGCTAGCAGCGCTTTCGCTTTTTTTACAAGCCAAGCAGTGAAAGTCAGAGTTGCTGAGGCGGCGCCCGGTTAGGATATGCCAGCCATTGTGATGAATGGCCATTAAGTGTCCCCCGGTCGTGGTCTGCTCGACTATGCTGGCCTTTACACATGCATCCCGGGTGGGGAGGTGGGGGCTTGCCAGCCAAACACGGCCCCCTTGTGGAAGGAGGTGCGACGGCGGCATTTTAATAACTGTTCATTCGACTTCTGGTCGCCGTCGGGTCATGGCCGCCTCACAATGCCGTAGAGGGAACCACCTCACGACGCCTGCCGTCTGTTTCAGGATTAACCGGAGGCTGCGGTCCAAATATCGCACCATCAAATGAAATTGAAATCAACCTAATTTGTCATGCAGATTACTGCTAGCTAGTGGGAGCAGTTGCATCAGATTAAAATCCATTCAAGGCGTGATTACAAACCCCAACATAAGATGCACAAAACTTGCACCAAAAATGTAACAAACTCTTCATCTTTGGAGTTGGAATACTTAAAATTATAACATTAGTTTAGTGATTTTTATATATATATATATATATCCTAGGCCCAACCCAAGAGCTGCTGCCACAGTCGCAATAAATTGGTCAACTTGACTGACCACAAATCAAGATTGCCAAATCAATAATCATTTCAGAGTGATGAAATTGAAGCATGTGGTAATTCGAAGATTACTAGAACCATAATTACGTAATATGTACTCCACTCGCAGTGGTATCGGCTTGGTGCAGGTCAATTGAACAATAGTAAACAATGGCACGAGGGAATCGAAAATGACATTTTGAAGCCACTACAAATTAAAGATGCACGACCTGCGCCAATGCCGAGTCAGCGCACACGGCCCAGTTTATAGTTGTCTTTATAAAAAAGAAACGACATGCATCTTTTATGTGAACGATTACAGCGTGTTCATAACCTTGCTCCAAAAAAGTACTGCTCAAAGCGCCTTGTACGTAAAATCACTCACACTGTGGGGGAAGGTAGGTGTGAAGATTTAATTTACTAGAATTTGCTGCTGTAATCCTGTACAATTCGTCAGTCCAGTCTGAACCCAAAAAGGGGCATTTTAAATAATAAATGCCGCTAATAAATACATTTTAAAGTATAAATGCTGTGTGACTTGTACACACAAAGGGTGTGCATTTCAAGAGCATAAATTACTAGTCTCGGGGGTCCGCGTTGGCGTGGTTATGGACACCGCACCTAACGCGACCCCATTCATGTTAGTGGCGCTGTGTCTACTGCAGCGTCCGCAGTGTCGCTAGTTCGACTCTGCTCATCGACTTGTCTGCAACGTCTAACCCCGATCTCTTTAACCCAGTTTCCGACTAATCCTATCCAATAAAGATGGAAAAACAGCGTTGACGCCGGAATAACAAAAAAAGATTTTTTACTAGTCTCGTATAGCCTAGAGGAATAGGTTTCCAAACCTGTGTGGCATGTAACAATGGCGATTGAAGGGTGTACAGTGGCAACGGCGTGCAGACTGCCTAATTTCGCTGTGCTCGAAAATTGTTTTTAAAGTCTTCATTAGCATAATCCAAGCCTGAGGTAGGGAGGAAAGCGAGTACAGCTGGCAGTACGGCGTTTAGGTGCAGTAATTGCTGGCAATCACTTCCGATAATAGTAGCCCACAATTTCATGGTCTGTGTCACGCCTGCAGCACTGATGTGAAAACAGCGTGCCATTATGTTGACAGCAGACATGCCAGCATCATTAGTGAGGTCAAAAATATACGGGGAATTTGTACATTTTCTGAGCTAAATTGCCACAGTAACCGCTTTGACGATTGACTAACGAGTTTAGAATATAAATGTGTATCTGCAAATCATCTTGATCAAGTCTGCTAACTCGGGCGTATGCACAAACGAAAATCCAAGTAGAACTAGCGGGCATACGAGTGATGCAGTGTCGCGTAAAAATATTGAATTCAATAGTAAGCATCAATTCAATACTGACTTGTATGTACGGCTGGGCCGATCATGAAATCTCATGGCTTTAGCAGTCTAAAATGTTGTAGCACGATCAACAGCCGGTCTGAGCACAGATCGGTGTATAGATCATTCGGTCTATGGGTTGGACCCCGTCGGCACACGGCTGCGTGTATATGTCAGTTTGCTAACCGGCGTTGACCATGGCCCAACCCAAAGACAGCAGGTTCTCAGCACCCCGTTGACCATCTCTTTCCGGTTCAAAGTATAACTAATTTCACCTCAGTCGGATCCGTTGAGGTGCATGAGCATACATGAGCACAATCATACAATATTTGAAAAATGGGGATGATTAGCCAATTGTGATGACTCCTGATCGACGATCATATCGTAAAACGTCCCAGGCCTACTTGCATGGAAATTCTGTTTCATTGTTTTAACGTCATTTGGAAGCGATGATGACGGTTTCACAACAAAGTTACTACACAGGCATTTGCAGTGCTCCGCCCAGGAGCGAGGAGCCAAGCAAATCTCTAGACACAAAGGCACCCGATACGCAAACTCTGCTGTTCCTTTGGAAAGCACAACAGAGATAAGAATTTGAACAGCCTTTTTTTTAATTGCCTGAACGTATGAGGGCCGTCTTCCTATGGGGACCATTAAATCTAAGTGTGGCCAAAAGGTGAGACACAGCTAATGGCAGGCAATCTTGTAATTGATGAAATATCCGGCCTACTGCTGACTCCCTACACATCCCTCTGGTACAGGCAAAGGGGGAAGGTAGATAGAGACATGGAGGGAGGGAGGCTGGAGTGCATGCGTGCCAGAGCGGTGCTTGATAATTGCAAATTAAGCTGGAAACACAAAGACACATAATAAACACAGTTGGACAAACACACACTCCTTGTTTACCATGATTAGCTCCAACTGCTATTAGCAAGCTGCTCCCACGCCTTGTTTTTAATGTAGCATGGAGTTTTCTGTTGCAACTTCAGTACGAATACGTAGCGTTGGGGGCGCCTCCTCATTTCGCACCAAAAAGGTACGGCGAAGCTGCGTCCCACTGAGAGGGCGCACGAGTCCCTGGCGCTCAGTGCTGAGCCGGGATGCTGACGCCACTGGAAGCGCCGCACACCAGAGCGCAGCATAAGCAAACTACTGGCCCCAGTATGACCTCGCGTTCCCATTGTACGAAGCATGCAACATCAGTTTTTTTAGCGCTGCAATGATGCCATCAGTTTAATGCTGTGCTGACATAAGTGGCTGAGAAGTTGAATTTCAATGAGCGTTTAACTCAAATATGGCAAACATTTGGAAAAAAAAAGGTTGAAAATACAACAATGAAGGTCCTACCAATGATCACATAGAACCAATACATGCAAATCACCAGATTAAGCAGTATGGCAGGACTGAAGGTTGAAAACATCAGATGGGCAATAGGTTGTGGGTGTACACTGGCTCCATTAACCTGATGTATTATGCAACTATATAAAATGTTGCATACAAGTTTAAACTGTAGATTGAACATTTTTAAAGACCAGCATTCGATAACATTTTAAACACCTGAACAGCAGGGAGTGGATACAGTCAGTTGAAAAAAAAGGAAGTGAATAAAGAGAAACACTGAGGGGAGGGACAGCACACAACAGTCAGAAAAAGACAAAAAAAACGTGCGGGGAGGGGGGTTAAGGAAAAGCTGCAAGTGAACAGACAGGATAACCATGGAGTTAGCCGCACGCATCACATGCAGAGAAAGAGAGACACAGAGAGACAGAGACAGAGAGAGAGAGAGAAGAGATACAGCGTGCACATAACCGGTTTTAGGCTAAATGCAGTGAGCATGCAAATGAGGACCGAGGAACGGCGCGGCGTGGTCAGGAGCAGCGTGCCGTGAAAGCCTCGCTTGTGCTCGTGTTCGGTTCAGCTGCCTATGCTGTGCATGCCTGTGCGCAGGAAACTATTGGCAGGGCAGCTCTCCATGCTAGCCTGTGGTGTGAATACATGGCTGGGTAGGAGGGGGT
>OMKY01045335.1:0-14089 GCA_900302395.1 Bregmaceros cantori
ATAAAATATGTGTGTATATGTATATATAGGGCCTGGCGTCGGTCTGTTCAAACACAAATTAACTTTATGGTCATTTGTGTCCATGAGTCTCCTGTGTATTTATTGCTGTATGTGTTTAAAATGTTATTCGAAAGTTCCACAACTGTATGAATAAGGTCTGTAGTTTCCCTTGTTTGTGTACATTGAAGTGCCGTCCACATCAATCCGGTTAGGGGGGCAAATGTGGGGCCCATAACGCTAACCCTAACATAATGCTAACCCCTAACCTCCTAACACATAATCATAACCTATCCATACCCCCTAACTTTAACCCTAGCCTCCTCCTCCGAAATGTTACCTAACCCTAACAAAATGAGCAGATCGTCGCACACCACACACCAATCCTGAGAGACAGAGCAACTGCTTACAGTTCCGGTGAGAATGTTCTACAGCGCACAGCGCACCTACTCGTGGGGCATGTGTATTGCTGTATTTTAAGGTTCCCCCTGGGGTGCCCAGCAAAAGCGACAAGCTTCGTGACCAGAGCCAGAGAGAGATAAAGAAACTCAAAGCCCCACCGATGTAAGGGCCCTGGTTCTAAATCCCCGCGTCCGCCACGGCTGTTGACACCCATCGGCTCAGGGAGCCTCTGCCGGCGTGATGTAGATGCCCGAGAATTTGACCCCCCCCCTTCCCCCCACCAAAACTGCTCGGTGTGGACGGGGCTACGTTAAAGTAGGGATGTTCGGTAATAATGATTATGATAATATATAACTGATATTGTAATATTTTACAAGTGTCTTGAGCCTATTCATATAAAAAGGTTCTCACATCTACCCTGTATGGCAACATCTTGTTTTTTGGCTGTGTTCTGAGTACTCTAATGAAATTCCTTATCAGGTGGAGTACAACTTGCCTGCTGTCCCTCGACGCCCGCACGAGTATTACACGTTCGAGGAGAAGACCGAAGAGGAGCTCGACGAAGAGACGGAGTACGACATGGACGAGGACGACTACGCCTGGCTGGACTTGGTCAACGACCGACGCCGGGTGCAGGGCGCTAGCCGCGTGTCGCACAACGTTTTCGAGTTCCTCATCGATCGCTTCGAGAAGGAGGCGCATCAAGCCGCGCGCGCGAGGCGCCGCATGCAGACGCACCGCGCGGACGAGGACGCCGTCTGCTGCGTGTGCACCGACGGCGAGTGGCACGACGGCAACGTCATCCTGTTTTGCGATAACTGCAACCTGGCCGTGCACCAGGAGTGCTACGGCGTCCCCTACGTGCCCGACGGTCAGTGGCTGTGTCGCCACTGCTTGCTGGCCCCCGGCACGCCAGCGACCTGCGTGCTGTGCCCCAACACGGGCGGGGCCGTCAAGCGCACCGACGACGAGCGCTGGGGTCACGTGGCATGTGCCCTCTGGGTACCCGAGGTGGGCTTCTCCAGCGCTACTTTTATCGAACCCATCGACGGGGTACGGCAAATCCCAGCCGCGCGTTGGAAACTCACCTGTCACCTGTGCAAGCGCAAGGGCGCCGGCGCGTGCATCCAATGCCACCGCGCAAACTGCTACGCCGCGTTCCACGTCAGCTGCGGGCAGAAAGCCGGGCTCTTCATGAAGATGGAGCCGATTAAGGACATGGAGGCCGCCGGCAGGGGCGGCTCTGAGCCCACTTATACTGTAAAGAAGGTCGCGTATTGCGCCGCACACACGCCCAGCGGCTGCAGACGCACGCGGCTGATGGTTTATGACGGAGCCGCCTCTATGGCACGCAACGGATTGTGTAAGAAAAGGCCGGCGCGGCGATGGCGGTCGAGAGGCAAATGGCAGCCGTACAAGAAGAAGCGGAAGAAGAAGCCGGTGCCAGAAGTCAAAGCGGAGGAGGGGGACGGCAGCGGCTTTACTCCCACCCTCAGCTTCCCCGCGGACAGGTGGGTTCCTCCACTCGTTCACAGATCAAAGATTCATTTCAATTCTCCATGTTGCAAATACAATGATCTCTCTCAGGATCAGAAGGTGGTGAGCATCAATAAGCAGGAGACAACAGCAACAAAAAAGGGCACCTACGGGAAACTGAAACAAGATAACAACACATGCGTTAGAAAGCGGCTTCGGCCAGGGTCTATGCGCTTAACATGCCCTTTTATCAGGCAGGGCTACTCCCTTCATTCAGAAGCACCACTGCTTGTGGGAAAAAACGTGTTTTTCAGTCTAGAGGTCCGCAAGGCGTGATAGCGCCTCCCTGAGGGGAGGAGGGAGAAAAGGTGGTGTCCTGGGTCGGAGGGGTCTGCCATGTTTTTGGCCCAGTTCCTCACCCTGCAAGGGGGTGCCAATGATTTTGCCTTGTTTGAACGACCAAAGCATGTATACTTTTATCTCTTCAAGTGAGGAATTTTCTTGGACCATGTGCATTTAACATCACTTAACATTATTTAGAACAAGAGAAAAGAAGAAGAAACAATATAACGATAATACAAATAATACTAGAAGCACTCAGATTGCAAACCTGCACTGTAGTGGTACAAAAAATAGTACTTTTAGTGCTAGCAGTATGTGTGGCAACCCATTATCAATGCAAGTGCTCGGGTGGCTTGACTGCGATTGACCCATGGACTGCATTCCCACCGGCGAACATGCCAACTACATTTCCCAGCGGGCCGTGTGACCCGGAAGTCTGGTCACTTGACCGCGGTAAGCTCCCAGCGTTCTACTGGTAAATAGGTGATTAAGTCTGATTATGTTACCTATAGGCTACAGAAATACACCAAAATATATTTGATTGTTCCTTGTATCATTTCCAACAACTCTGCAAAATTTCATCCAGATCCGTGCACAACCTTTTCCAGTTATCCTGGGGAGTGACAAACCAACACAACCAAAAGCATAACCTGCTCCCCGGCGCAGGTAATAAATTGTAAAATGTTGGAGACGGGGGGGCCTATGGTATTGCCTCAGTGCATGGGCGCTCTTGCTGATCAGGAGAAACCTATGCGTTCATCATCACAGGCTTTTCTCCGGCAGTGGTACAAAAGGCATGCTAAGAATAATCATCCATCGTCCACTAGGGTAGACGCCAGGTCACAACGGTCTACGTGTACACAGGAGGCCACATAGTGGGATATGCCAGGAGACGCCAGGTCACAACGGTCTACGTGTACACAGAAGGCCACATAGTGGGATATGCCAGGAGACGCCGGGTCACAACGGTCTACGTGTACACAGAAGGCCACATAGTGGGATATGCCAGGAGACGCCAGGTCACAACGGTCTACGTGAACACAGGAGGCCACATAGTGGGATATGCCAGGAGACGCCAGGTCACAACGGTCTACGTGAACACAGGAGGCCACATAGTGGGATATGCCAGGAGACGCCAGGTCACAACGGTCAACGTGAACACAGGAGGCCACATAGTGGGATATGCCAGGAGCCAGCAGTTATTACTGTGGGGACGTAGACCTCTGTCTTTCCCAAAGTAGGTAGGTTACCATCTGAACGTTTCAGTTTAAATCAGTCTAGAATCTACATGGAGTGCTGAGGTGGGACAGGTTCACTCGGCCATGTTTCTTTGAAGCACCTGATGCAGAGCAGTTCCTAGTTCTATTGACCTGGTGGTTGTGTCTAGGGCTGCAACGATTAGTCGATTAATCGATGACTAATCGATTATGACATTAATCGACAACTAATGCAGTAATCGATTAGTAATCGCCAAGGAACAAAACCATTGTTATTATCAACAGTTTTTCTCTGCACAAATTTGATATCGCGGCGTGTGCAGCTCCATTCAGTGCCCCTGCGTGGCCAAAGCACTGACTCCGAATCTGGAGTTGGCCGCCGCGCGCTGCACCTCGGAAAAGCACGTGGGTAGCGCAGAAACGGTCCTTCAACACACACAAAAGATCACAGTTGAACGGCACGGTCTTAAAATGTCTTGCATGAAAGTTAAAGCGCGTTATTGACATTATGCTTAAGATACTTTATTTCGTCACACATACATGTACAGTAAAATTCTTCCTTCGCATTTAACCCATCCCTGAGGAGTGGTGGGCAGCCATGTGGGCAGTGCTTGGGGGCCAACTCCAGATTCTGGCAAAGTGCGCTGTTTGCGCGAATACCAGAGCACCGCATGCCGTAGTGGCCACAATGGAAACCGATGTTTTTATACCATATGGAATCCGGGTGGAAAATATCCGTACGGTACCGTACGGAAAAAAATTACACTCTGTAGTGGAAACCTAGTGTTAGTCGGTTCATTAGACGGTTTGAGAGGTAGATACTGGCCCCTGTAGACATGCTGGAGCCCTTCCCTTTGTCTATGCCTCCCCTTGGCCAAGACACAAATTAAGTTTGCAGCAGACAGTGAAAATACTGGGAAATCTGGCAAAACATGATTGATGACGATAAGCTCTTCAAGATCGACCAGGACTTCATTTGCCTAAATAGGCAAAAAATGACGACGGGTGCAGTGGAATTCCTCGGTAGACGTCTTGGATAATGTATGGAATATTTTTCAGCTTGTTGCTGTATCAAAGGTACTCTCTGGTGCTTGTCCTATTTTTGACTATTTGGGTTGGCTGCTTGGAGAGCTCTCGCTCTGGAAATCATGGGCCTTGGATTCATCTTGCATTTTATGTTCCTGTAAAATGTACCGTGCTATGCTCGCAAGGTGAGGGCTCTAATAATATTAGCTGCATTGCTCCGTTTTGAGTAACCACATTGAATGACTGTAAGGACTCAGCAGCAGGACTTTGAAAAGCCTTACTTCACAGGCTTTTTTCCCAATATGGATAATTATTCTGTTCCCAATATACGCTTGGGTGAGAAAACAAGAAAAAGGTCGCTTCCAGCTGGAGACAAAAAGCGGTATATGCATCTGAAACATCTTTTTATTAATTTTGATGAAATTCTCAAATACATTTTATAATTCTCAAGAACTTGGAGCATGACAAAGTTTAAAGACATTTTTAGACCACGTAAAAGATGTGAACTTTAAACGCAAAGTAGATAATCTTCGGCTTTGATATTTAGATCAAATTTCGACATATTTGGTGGACCCTCAAACAACGTGTGTGAAAACTGCAATCATTGAAAGGGTTAAATACAGTAAATATCAGTAACGGATACATTCAGTGCAGGATTGATTGCCCAATCCTCTTGTTCAACCAAGGAATCATCCCAACTGCTAGATATCTCCTTATTTACTTTACTACTACTTTACTTTTTGTATTTTTCAGGTTATTGAACTGAGCTGTATTTTAGTTCAGAATTTGATCAGATTACAAAATCCTTCCGAACAATAACGCACCTCTGAGAATCTCACCCAGCCCCTAATCTAACACAACATTAAAACAGTTAAATATTGTCTTTTGTTCTGCTTGTACTCTGTCAATAATGTCGCCAAATTATAGCTGACTGCAACATGAGAGAAGAATGAAAAAAAAGGTCATATTGGGGAACCACCTGTTCAAAATGGACTTGGTTATGGCCACGCTGTGACAACACTTCAGGTGTTGTTGCACAAAGCACATCATTTTCTATTCACCTTCTGAGGGGGCATCCCCATACCATTGTGCGTTGCTAATATTTAGTTCTCCCGACACTCGTACCATCCCAGCCAGCAGGTCAAAATAAGATATTTTACTGAATAATGAATGGCCATGTAATTTACTTTTCCACTAACAACCATTTTTTATTTCACCTCAAGGTATAAGAACTGTGACTAGCTTCCACAAAAACAAAATGAAAAAGACACATTGTCTTCAGTTGGAGCTACCAAAATAAAATGGCTAAATAATAAAACTAATAACTTAAAATACCAAATAGATTTCATATATGGAGGCGGTGTTGAATATGTGAGATCTGACCGCACATTTAAAATTGTCGGTGTAACTTCAAAAAAGACAATTATTCGATTTGACTCGAGAACCTTGAATAATCGTTTCAGCGCAAACTCTGGTGTTGACATACTTGCTACATCCCTATGTTCTAAGACTGCGGTGTGTTTGGCTAACTTTCTGAAGTAATGGGTCCATCCTCCTCCAGGTTGTGTGCTTGGCTAACCTTCTGAGCTAATGGGTCCATCCTCCTCCAGGTTGTGTGCTTGGCTAACTTTCTGAAGTAATGGGCCCATCCTCCTCCAGGTTGTGTGCTTGGCTAACTTTCTGAAGTAATGGGCTCATCCTCCTCCAGGTTGTGTGTTTGGCTAACTTTCTGAATTAATGGGCCCATCCTCCTCCAGGGTGTGCTTGACTAACTTTCTGAAGTAATGGGTCCGTCCTCCTCCAGGTTGTGTGTTTGGCTAACTTTCTGAAGTAATGGCTCCATCCTCCTCCCCTCGAGGTTGTGTGTTTGGCTAACTTTCTGAGCTAATGGGTCCATCCTCCTCCAGGTTGTGTGCTTGGATAACCTTCTGAGCTAATGGGTCCATCCTCCTCCTCCAGGTTGCAGGGTATTCTGGACCAGGTGTCCCTCCAGAAGAAGAGGCCCTTTGTACAGCTGCTGCTCAGCTACTGGATCCTGAAAAGGCGAGCCCGGAACGGCCTGCCCCTCATCGCCAGGCTCCACTCCAGCCCACAGTCCAAGCAGGCTTCTCCCAGGGCCACACAGCAGGTACAAGCTTCAACCAGTAGCGAGCATATTAGTCCTGCCCTCATATGCTCAAACTTAAATTTTATTTATTTGTTTAGCACTTTTCATGAAGAGTGTTTTACAGAAACAGAACATCAAACAAAACAATGATACCTACAGCCTCCCAACATGGGGAAACTGGCACACACCCTGGACAGACACATACAGACACAAACACGTGTAGTAGGCTGATGTACAGATGACGGTAACATCCTAGTTATAAGCTAGAGCAAAGAGATGTGTCTTAAGTTTCTTCTTAAAAACATCCACAGTCTCCACGGCCCTGAGGGCCTCCAGTAGACCATTCCATAGTTGAGGGCCATAGAAGCTAAATGCGGCCTCTCCATGCGATTTGGAATTAACTCGTGGAACTACTAAGAGCCCTGTGCCGGCTGATATGGTACAAGCAGATCAGCTAAGTAACTATGGAGGGGTGAGTTTGTTAACACATTTGAAAACCAGTAGAAGTAAAGTCAATTCTGAAACGGACAGGGAGCCAGTGTAAAGATATGGACCTTTGCACACCTTTTTAGGCACCAGAAACGGCAGTAACCGCCAGTGGGCATCGCTATGCAACCAGAACACATGCATTGCTGAAGATTGAGAATTAGGAGAGAGACCCTATGTCGCACGTATTCTTTATTTAGGTAGTCTGCGGTCAGAGGCCATCTGAAAATCGTTTCATGCTATGCCTCTTTCAAAGTTGTGCAACACGGGGAAGTTAGCCTATCTTCAGAACGCAGAGTGTAGGGGATCTAATGGTTTTGTGTGCACTGCCTTCTCCATCCACCGCCGTGGCAGATCTTTTGTGTTAACGTGATAACTTTTGAACGGATGGATTTGTCCCAGATTGGGGCGTTAATGGTCTAGGGTAGTAGTTGTTTGGTTTTAAGATGAAGCTTATACATTCAATTTCGTATAAAGCAAAACATCTTTCAAGATGGCTGCCTTTTCCTTGGTGTGATTACAATGTTAACTAAAATATGTCAATATCCAATATTTTTATTTGTCCCGAGGTAATTGGAACAGCACCTTAAAATTGATAGAAACTAACAAAAGACCCTGTACCACCATGCCTCGGTGGTATTACTAGAAAGCTCAACTCTACAATATTTCTGGATTCAACTGATGCTTCCTTATGTGCATCAATGCACCCTCCACATCCTTTACGCATCACCAATTGATGTCGCGTCACCAGTCTCCCCATGCAAATGATGATCTACCAGTATGCTGCTTTGAAATGTGCTTTTATTTTGGACCATGGCTGCTTAATTTATCAATTTGAACTGTCGGATTATTATGTGTCGGGGCTTTCTGTAAGAAGTTTTGTATTTCAATGGAACAACTGCTGAAGAAATACAAGATGAATGAATATAACAATAATACATAACATACAACATACAACAATAATGATATGGCCAGTACCGTACACATCAGGACTATCATCGGTAGGTCTTTGAAAGCTTGTGTACCACAAGCACAAAACTCTTGTCATTTTTTTACAGAGGAGGTAATCGACAGTCCGGTAGTGATAATTTACTAGCCCACCACTACTAAATGGTTTATATTTTATACATAATTCAATATTAAACTTAACAAATGTGTTTCATGGTAGGTTAATACAGTATTTGTCCTTCTCAGGTAAAACGTCGAGCATCGCTACCTTGAAATGGCCACTAAATAATTGTGATATTTACGCAATATTTTGATAGAAAAATGTCTATCGCCCAACCCTAGTCACTATGGCTGTGTCCGAAATCGCTCCCTATCCCCTATATAGTGCACTATATGGGGCGCGCGCCATTTTGTTGGGGTGTCAAAAAGTAGTGAGCATCGATGTACCCTAGACAGAGCAATATAACCCATAATGCATTGTGAGATGTATTGCGGAAAATAGTTATAAATGTAAGCAGTACTTCTGACTTTTTGTGATGGTTTGTTGAGTTTTATAATTATATTTTTTATAATTATATTTTTTATAATTATATTTTATAATAATTTTGACGCCGCTGACTCTAGTGTCCGAAATCTCGGCTGTTGCTGTTGAGTGAGTGAGTGTGCACAGAGCTTGAAAACGGAATTATTTTTTAAAACGTTCCGTTCCAAACAGTTCAGGCAGGTCTATATTTAGCGTTTTCGTTCTCGTAACCGTTCCGCCACCAAAATATCGGTCCTGAACCAGTTCGGAACGCAAAAGTTTCATTCGTTCTTAAAGTTCCTCATATTGTGCATTGTTAAGTTTAGATATAGTTTATACAAAATATATTTGGTGGACTTTCAAACTTCAGTGTAACTGTATTAACACCATTACATTCACTTCCTCGTCTGTCCACAAGATGGAGCCCCAGATGCCTGGGGCTTGATGACTGACGGTGAAAGTTGAATGGATGCACAACCGGAAATAGTCTCCCAGACATAGGATATGTTAAATATATAGAGAACAGAAAAAAACGTTTTTAACCGGTTTTGTGGATTTAATAATGTTCCGTTTCTGTTCCGGAACATTTGAATACATCTTTTTTTGTTTCCGTTTCCGCTCCTAGTAAAATTCCATGAATCTCCGTTCGTTTCCGGTTTTCGTTTTCGTTCCTTGAACCGGTTCGGAGCCCCGTTTGAAGTTACTCGGTGTGGTCACATGTTCTTCTGGACCAACGTGATGGCTGCATTCACTGGTGAGTCCATCAAAAATGGCAACGGTTTGTGCAGAATATTGAATGATGCGTTTGTGGGGCATTTGGTTGTTGAATAGCGCAGCACAAGTTACCCCCATCAATTTTAAGAATGCAACAAAATAAGTCAGAACACAGCAATGTAACAGCACCGGAAGTCATATTCAGCCTAGAATTCTTGTCAGAACTACCCGCCAAACTGGTCTATAGGGTCCATACAGTGGTGGACTCATCTAAAGACAAAACCTCTTTTTATTTGCTAAATTTTAGCTTCGAGCCAAGGTACCTCAAGGCTAAGCCGCTATTCCGAATGCCTGCTACTTTTCGGAGAGCATATGGCTCAAGAGCTGAACAGAACTTTGTAGAAAGTCATGATTTGTATCTGATGTGTGTTCGTGATACAGAAGACAATTTTCTGGGCACCTTCATAGTTGAGTCCGTCTGACGGCCATATAATGCAATACATCTTTCAGCTGTTGGCCCCACGGCAACGTATCTTACAGGAGATTAAAAATAAGAGCCTGCAAATGGAAAAGCACACTGTGTTCCTGCCATGTTCCAATCTTTTAAAAGGCAATTCAATTCTCTTTTTTCCAGAAAGTCAATGTGCACCAAAGAAACTGATAGAAGCTGAAACACTCATGAAACTTTGAATCCAGTGCGGCTTCTAGGACTATATGATACGGCCAGTTTGCTTATTTTAGAGTTTCCATTACCATGAACCTGTTAACTCATCCAGTGCCAGCCGGTTTCAAATGTTGCACAACTGTTCAAGAGCCATACAAAATTAAGTTCTGTGTCCTTGTCACAGCCCATATACCAAAGGGAACTTCAGACGTTCCGTCTGTTTCCATTCTTTCGTTATAGCCTCCAGAGCAAAGGTATCACTAAAAATGCTGATTTCTGACAAAATCTCGAATAAACGTAGGTGCAGTACAGACTCTGACGGTGGCGCCATGGTGGTCCAAAGCGGTACTGCACATGTTTGACCCCCAAAAAATGTTGCATATTTTTTGGGGGGGAGGGGGTGCACTGCAGCAGAGAAGGTATTAAAAGAGTGCCTGGAACCGTGCTAATCAAACAAAATATTGTAGAAAATCTAATCAAATAATTTGTTGACAACCCCTCAAATTTAAATGTGACTAGAATTGTAATGTCACGCGTGTAGTATATTGATGTGATCTGGAATGGATTGGGCAGTTTCACATGCTTTCCAAGGATCGAACAGAAAGTCAGCATCGTTGATCACACATTGATCGTGCAGAACAGTGCCCTGTCATATGCCAAACATCAACATTATAATCACCTGGAAGACGCTGCTAGGAACACAGTGGTACCGCATTAACTAATAATTATAACACATGTCTTATACGTGTGTGTGTGTGTGTGTTTGTTTGCAGTGTGTTACTTTTAAAAGTAGCATATCTATTATCGCATCACCTAATTATCACCTCAACTGCTGTCTCGCATGAATGCATTAAATTAATTTACCGAGTGCTAACAATCTGCTGGCATCTCACCAAGTAGCAGGTATGGGGTCTCGTCACCAGGTACCAGGTCTTGTAAATGTTGGCAATTTGCAATGCTTGGAGATAATGAAGCGTTGCAAAGTAAGAAATAGCCACTGGAGGTCGCTCTTTGACCAATTACACATTATCCACCCCACTTCACCTGTGGTGCAAATATTGATGAAACACAGTCAAAATCAGACTTGAAGTTACTCACCGATCTGGTCACATCTTCCGGACCAATGGGACGGCTGTTTCCACTAGTAAAAATAAGTAAATAGTTGCGGAGATTATTGAATAATGTATTTGTGGGACACAGATCCGCACTGCAACATTTGGGTGTGGAATAGCACAGTGCAAGTTACCACCATCCTTTTTAAATAACGAGGTAGGTGCGTCAAAATAAATGGACCAGGAAGCCATATTCAGCCTAGAAATTCAACCGGAACCATCCGCTGAACTCGTCTTTAGACTCTACACCTAAAAATGGCCGCCATTCATAGTAATGACGCTGTGGTTTGGATCATAGAGTCTGTAGTGACGCGACTCCCCTCCTCGGCTTGTCTGCAATGTCTACCCCTGATCTCTTCAGCCCCGTTTCCGACTAATCCTGTCAATAAAGATGCAAAAACGGTGATTACGCAGTGAAAAATTACGCACGACATAAGGCCGTGGCTTGCCCATGTCTGGTCTATAGTATACTGTTTCTCTATCTCTCTCCCTGTCTCTTTCTCAGTGCATGTTGTCTATTGATGCAGCTTAGCCTGCTTATACGCTACACCCCACACGTAAGCTCGCGGCTTTGATATCCGTGCCCTGCGAGGACTCGTTCCGTGTGTTTCCGCACGTGCGCGCGCGTGCCGTATGTGTGTGGCTGTGCGCATGCTGCGTGTTTCTGTGTGTGGTGCGTGTGTTGGCGCACAGCGTCCTCCGGGGGCTGTATGTCTCCCCCCCCACGCCCCTCGCCCCACTCCACCGGCGCTAGGTGAACATCCCAGCCGGTGCCCTTGACCGAGCCAACGGCAGCAGATCTGGAACCTTCCATTTGCTGCCTGCAGTTCCTAGCAACGGAAATCACTTGTTTGCCCCAGTGAACGAATTGTATCCCTATGTTTTCTGTGCTAATTCATTATTACACAACAATTACATAACAATAGTCACACTAAACACAGACTGATAATACTGCTACGATGCAAATGAACCAAACTGCAGCTATTAATGTGTTTATTATTTATTATGTAAATCTGTTGATAAATGTATAAAACAGATGCTGCACATCTTATACCTGTGCCATATGTAACATATGCCATGGGCGTTCATTTTAATTAGTGTATCTGCCTGTCAAACACAGTCTCAGTTGCCTGTCTATTAGACAATGGAGTCGGGGGCTGGTGGCACCATTGTGGGAGGGATAGAACGAAAAAAACGAAATGAGTTTCTCCAATCAGTCAGTCCGGGTTTCTTGGGGCAAACGCAGAGAAAGCACGTTTCACTGATTTGCATTTGTAACGACTTAAACAGTTATTGTTTTTGCGTCGTTAAAGACAATCAGATGAACATGAAAACACACCGTTTAATCCTTCTGTTGGACCTCTCAACACAATTAAAGTAAAATGAATCCATAGCAATATTACTAACACAATAGCTAGCAATTTAACGCTCTCATTTTCATTTGTTTGTGGTTCTTCCGTTTCTTTATTGGTCCAGAGTTTTATTAGCAGCGCGAGTCGCCGACGTTTAAGCATTTGTGTGTTCAGCTCTTCTTCTTTTGTTGTGTAGGGTCTGTTCCAATTTGTGTAGGGTGGATTGCACTCGTGTGGGACCTAAGTTCCAGTGGCCCTGGCTCCTTCCTAAACTAATGAATGTCAGTGAAACTATGGTAAAAGCAAACTATGGTAATGTGTCTAACATTAAGTTCAACTGTTCAACACTACATTTCACTGTCCCCTATTAGGCAACTGACTGTCCCTGTAGACTTTGAGTGAGTGTCCCACAAGTCCCCGGAGGGTGCACTTTAATCGGCCAGAATACAACGTATGGGACGATGGACACTTTGTGCACTCCTTGAACGCCATTTTGACTCTGTAGCACAAGACAAACCACGGCAGTGGTTGCAGGTACTATTGAGATGGCTTCAACTCTGTACAAATGTTGTACACATGTTTTCATTCATATTTTATTTATTTTATAGTGAACTATCACAGTAATGCGATGTGGTTCACAATAATAAAATGTCGTTATTATTTTTTGTAATCAGATTACTGTAATCCAATTACTTAGTAGCAATGCGTTACTACCCAACCCAGTTCTTTGACATGTAGCAAAATGATTCTGTATTCCAACAATGACTTGCAAGTTGGCGGTGGTGGTGAGGGGGATCTTAAGCCTGTCTCACTGCGTGGTCCTATTCAATCACGGCGTGCACCTTTGAAGGCTGTGGATTACCCCCCACACCCGCCCAGAACCAGAACACAAAGCCAAGGGCAACACGGAAAGCTTAAAACCCGGAGTCCGCCTTCGGTGGGAGGGCTCCGCTATCAGCCGCGCAGGGCCGAGTTATTAGCCCAGTAATGGGAAAACATGGCAGACAACGGTCCTCATCCATCAACATCCTCCAGAAAATCTTCTCCAGGGTCCGCTCGGGAGAGTCTTGAATGTGATTGATGGACGATAGACGATGACAGAAATTACAACTTTTATTTTACCATTTTATAGTCCAACGTAGCTGCTCTAACAGCAGAGAAATGACCTCTGTATGAGTTTGTTTTCCATGTCCTAGTCCAGTGCTGTGTCTCAAATCGTGGACAAGTGCATTTTGTTCATTATTTTTAGTGTGTAGGGCACTGGTTGGTTAAATTATTGGTTAAAACAAATGAAACGTCCATGCATCGACTTGATCATTTGGTCTGAATTAAGCATGTGGTGTGTCAATCATATGAAGTTATCAAACCGCAGCACAGTAGGTGTGACAAGTGGCGTGGAGGCTCGCATATTGATTCGAACAAAGCCTGCCTTAAACGTATAAGGTGGATTGCCCTAATGTGGGCCCTTTTTTGCAGCTTTCTAACGTGGGACAGTCAGTTGCCTAATGTCAGACACTGAATTGCAGTTTTGAACAGTTGACAAGTAATGTTAGACACATTACCAGAGTTTGCTTTTACCATAGTTTCACAGACATTCATTACTTTAGGGAGCCTCCAGAACCAGTGGAGCTTAGATGTCCCACATTAGTCAGTGGCCCACATTAGGACGATCCACTCTATAATAGTGTGTAGTTCCCAGACAATACATTGTAGTAAGTAAACA
>OMKY01045336.1:0-17384 GCA_900302395.1 Bregmaceros cantori
GGGTGGCAGTTTGTGTTCAGTAAAACTACGGTGAAATGAATGTCATGTGTGAATGAGTTATCTTATCATTTCATAGCATGATTTGGTGAGCATGCTTCAGCAAAATTATTCATTCAGCCGATTGAATTTCACTGCTAGAATGAGCATCGATACGACGTATGACTATGAATGTGAATATTTATATGAACCGATATCCAATATTATACATAGTGTTGTGTATACCTCCAACAGACTGCACAGCAGCTCAAGGGGTGCGTGGTAGTTTTTATTTCTTCCAGATTTTGTAGACATTTTTTATATTAAAAAAAAGGACAAATATAAAAATCAAGTGGATAGCTTGCTACGTAGCCACAGCGTTCTGTTTGACTCCAATTTTCTGCCGCAGGCTCTTGTTGGAAGCGTCAGCTCCCGTTCCTGGTGCAGGTGTAGACGTAGCAGAGGAGGACGACGCGGTGGCGGACACGTTGGGGAAGCCGTGTGCCGCCACATATTTGCGGTACGCCTCCCGGATGATGCGAAAGGCGCGGGCATCGGCGTAGGGGATGTCCGTGACGGGGTCGCGGTACAGCGCGGGCTTGTGGGTGACCGGACACACCTCTTGGACAGGCAGGGCGAGTGGCGCCTGCGCTGCCACAGGAAACGCCGTCTCCATAGCTTCGTCGTCACTGAAGGTGATAAAAGTCCGCGAGCACAGCCCACCTTGACCACCCACGCTCCCCGGCTGGGTCGACGATGTCGGAGGAACATCTTGGTCGAGCCTGAGCGGAGTCCACACACACGGAGTTGAAGAAATGGTATGAATTAAAACAGTTTTTAAATCTGCTCAGCGACACAAACGTTCAAATTTGCTGATTTTTGAAGGTCCATCAAAAATCTTAATCTCTACTTTATAGTAAAGAAATGACCTTGGATGAAAGGCTCTTTGACTCGGCGCAACAATGCTTAATCATTGGTGGACTTTCCAATTTCAGTGCAGTCCTCGCTGACAGAAGTTTATTGTTGCACAAGTAAAACATTCTCTCCAGGAAAAAACAAAGTTACACAGCGCGCTGAACAGATCCAGTGATATCTAATATTGTTACGGGATATTGCAGACCTACTTCAGTTGACTTTCACCAATCCTTATGAGCAATGTATGCAAAGTGCAAAGTACGATTGCTCTGGTAGCTAATATTCAATTAATTGAATGTGTTTCGGCTGGACACTTGTTAAAACATATTCAAATGTTCAAGTTTCTTAAAAAAAATTGTTATAATATTTTTTAAAGACTAGTTTTGTGCATTCGACATACAAAAGCGCAATATTGGTGCAAATCTGTTGAAAAATCTTGAGAACCAACAAAGTATGCTGTAACACTCGGATAGTCAGTTTATACTTTTTAGTCTTACTCTTTTTGTGTTCCTTGATTGTCTGCGCGAGCACCACACTGTAGAACCCTGAAAATGGTTTGTGCCGAGAATATTAGCACAACTAATTTCAGTTCACAGATTCGGGATTGTCTATTACCAATCCCATATCCTATGAAGCATCTTGGCTACGTGCTTTACTCGGTAACCACTAATACTTCACTGACAATGTAGATCCCCAGCAGCGTTGTGTTGTAGACTAGAGGTTCTAGAGTTGGGCGATATCACGGTATACTGACCATGTTATAATAAAGAAATAATAAACTTGATCGGCTTAAAAGCATTTTAAACCCCTCTCCCCCTTTAACCTACCCCCCTAAAATACAAGGCTGAACGATAAACCACAACAGTTGATAAACCATGGTGCCCCCCACCCTTTGCGGTTCTTACAGCACGGGCCATGCGGTGCAGCCTGCCCTACAACCTGCTGGTGGCTGGTGGGTGTGTTATTTTTGTCATGTGTGCCTCACCCTTCAACGTCAACGTTCTCCTCCTTCAGCAGAGCTTGGGGCAATAAGGGGGTGAGCACCGAGTGGTAGCGGATAGTCGGGCCGTCGAACCGACGCTTCTTGTGGACGTGCTTCTTCTTGTCGGCCTCCAGGCGTTCATAGTTTTCTAGGAAGGACGCCACTTCAATTAGAACCACTACTGTAGAGAGTAGTGGCTGGTAAATTAGGGCTGTTAGAATCACTGGAAATAGGATTCAAAATTCGAATGATTTTAATTGAGAAAAACTGAATAAAAGTCGACTAACAAATATACTCCCTAATCTAAAACAAGTAATTTCTAAGTTTTCTTCTAGGGCGGTCTAATGACATCAGTGTTATATTCCTAAATTGTTTGGATAATATAAACATTGTTTTCCTCAAGACATTCAATGAAATCACAAAGAACACAACAAAGCAAACATTTTTATAAAATCCACAGTCAAAGCCAGACTTTTGGCATATTGTGACAGCATTCGCATGAGCGCAGAGCGTCTTGTACATTAAAAATTCTAAGTCTCATTAAGTGTAGTGTAACCCGGGTGGGTTTCAGACTAGGAATATTATTATTATTATTATTATTATTATATAACGTGCAACATCTCGCAATTACACAGACTACAATTTAGTATTATTATTATCACCAGTGATCCCAGCTCTAATGACGTCACGCGTCACCACGCTCCTGTGGTTATGTCACACTGTCACATGACAAGCAACAGCGAATTATCAGGCTGCCGTGCAATCGCTACCGGAAGGGGCCACAAAAAATTCCCGTACCGCGAGGCAGCAGGCGTGCATTGGACGAGCGTGCAGCAGGCGTGCAAGCACGGATTCAAGTGAGCAACAGTAAGCAAATCTAATATTATAGTTATCTGTTAATGCTACTGCTACCATATCGACATAAACCACTCGTTACTAATGTCAGTGAACCTTATCCAGGACGCGGGATCGGCGCGCTGGGCGATCGTGGGGAGCTGGGGAAATAGTATTATCCGCACCAGAGTGAAGCATCCTTTGTAGATTACCTGTGCAAGATATGTATTGATTTCTAATGAGCACCGTTAGCAGTGCTTATCACTGTCAACTCTCATGACGAATTGATTATTGTTAATTCCTGCAAGGTTCTAAGTATTTAACTATCTGTATACCTTGGATGTTACTGATTACTGCTAATAACTGCATGATATTAATCAATTGTAGATGAACATGAATATACCTGAACACATTAATGTGAACGTATTCAAGTTGACTTTTGATTATTTGATTGTATTTTCATTTTTCCTTTAAGTACAAACCTGTATATGAATGATGTGCGCACATGATCGTCATGGCAGGCTGGTTATGTTATACAGAACTGAACCCAACCAGCTGCTTGGCGAGCTACCCAATATAAGATCCGAGCCAGTTCCCTTTTCGTGCTCCCTCTCCCCACAACGGTCTGGTAAGAGCTTGTTCAGCCACCATTCGACCCCGCACACCACACACACGTCCCCCATTGCAACGCCTGCCCTCTGAACTATACGAACACCTCCGGCTGAACTACCAGTGGAGCTCGAACACGAACTTGCCCGACCTTTGAAGTTTGAACATGAACTGCACTTGAACAGCACGGAACTCGAATCAACTTTCATTTTATTACTGAGCTCAAGACTGCGATATCTTACCACAATCCTCTACTGTGAACTCTTACTGATGCTAGGTCAGCCGGACCTGCATTCACTCCAAGCTGTTGGGTTATTCTTTTTTCTGGTTATTTGGTTAATCACCTTGATTAATTTATTTCTTGCTTTATTTTGATGTTTATTATTTTCTGTATATATGTGTATATAATCTATCCACTCAATACACTTGGTACCTATGCACTTTACTATTTGTCTGTGTGTGTGATTTCCAGTGCGTCCATTTCCTCCCTGAGCGTAACTTCATCTTCTGATCACTAGCATTTCTTTCTCATTATTCCCCCAATGTGTATGCCACACATGCTACAGTAGCGTGTGGTACATGAAGTGACAGTGTTTTACAGCACCACTGATCATATCAGCATGTAACTCCCTTCACACTTCCACCTGTCTGTTTAATAGTCCAACCGTGTGGTTCGTCACGGAATTGATTCTAACTGCATCCAAATCGTGCTCGGATAACATTTTACACTTTTTGAATGTGCGTTTGATGATTTGCAGGTAATTATAAAGTACATATAGACAGGCAGGGGCCGGGCTTCGAGCAGAAGTGCTCAGGCAAGGAACGAGCTCGGACATAAAAATTTGTCCCAATGAGGACTCTAGCGTGTCCGCGTACCACTAGTGACAAATGATTACATTTAGGTGCATTTCTGTAGCCAATAAGTACCATAATTGTGTCTGGATGTTTTGGCATCAGTGGATCAGTGAAGGCACTTAGCATCGACCACAAGGTGGCCATGGACCGTTCCCGGTGGAAGAAAGTCGAGAGTGAAGTCCAACCAGCGGCGCCTGGAAAGAGGACTCTAAACCGATGATGAAGATGACCCCATGGCCTTGGCACAGGTGCTTCTAGTCATTAGCGTTTTCCTCACCTAGGGAGCGGATGTTGGCCTCGGCAGTGATCTTGGCCTCGGCAAGGAGCTCTTCCTGGGTCAAAGGTCTGTCACGGTGAGCCCCTCTGCGGCGCCGTGGGGCGTCCTGCCTTTCCTGGAGACGCAGGTTGGTCTTGCGTGTGTGTTCGCTGGTAGACTGGCGCACAGACTTGCGGGCTGGAGGTGGAGATACGGTAAATAATACATTTATGACTTGAACCATAAGGGAACACAGCATGAATTCTCTTTAGCTTTTACAATAGTTGGCAAGACACTGCCATTGGGGATGTCATGATTAAGGCTGCAACTAACGATTAGTGAATGTATAAAATATTCACAAATATATAAATAATAATTAAACTTGACTCAAACTATAGTAAGTAATAGGGGTGCAACGGATCACCGTTGATCCGTGATCCGTTCAGACCAAGCTGGATGGATCGGCACACGCCTCAACGGACTGGTTGATGGAGAGAAAAAAAACTGCTGGCTGTCACCAGCTGTGTAATTGTGTGCGAGATTTCAGATTGATTGCAATAAATCACATAAATTAAGTTTAAAATGCCAGTGTAATTCAATAGGTTTTTGATAAGATATACATGATTGAACATATACGTGTTCAAATTTAAATAAATAATCATGTTCTCTTTATTACACGTGTAAACATATAATATGTAGTTCTTAATATTATTTAAGTTAAAAAACAGATATATCCCCGTGCAGGGAATTGAGTTAATATATTTTAATTCAACAGTTTTTAATAAACAAAAGACAAACTTATGTTTTATTTTTGCGATGATCTGGAAAATCTGATCCGAAGATCGATCCGAGGATCGGTCCGAACTGTGAGTTTCTTGATCCTCAAGTAAATAAGGAATTGATTTATTAATTCTTAATTATTATTAATTTAAAAATTGTAAGTTAAATTGAACAGATGACTATATGAAAATGGCTGATTAATCTTAAAACTTTTTTTTCCCCTAGGGAACCCTTTTCCCAGCCCAAAGTAACTCATAGAGCCCTTGATTTTAACTGGTAAGCGTTCAGGATAAAACAGCATCATGACAGAACATACGCTCAGCAAAGTCGTTGTATTCCACACAGACGCTGGTTCTCTTCTCCGTCCTTGTACGCTGTTCTCTCCGCGTCTCCTCTGCTGGCTTTCTGGCTTTGGGCTTGGCCTGTTTGATGGGCTCCTGGTGGGGAACAGTCAATGTTAGCACATCAAGTACTCCACTAGAAAAAAGATGGACAAAACAAAAACACACCAGTTCAAATTGTTAGAGAGCCTTTTACCCAAAAGTTTATTTTTACCATAAAACATGACTTTCATCAGTACAACACATCCAAGGAATCTCAGTGAAAACATAACTAGCAGCAAGTATTCTGCTACGTTGATTTGATTTGATTTATTTGGCACATAGCGAGAAAAAAACTCATTCAAAAAGACAACAGCAAAAAAAGAAATGCAAGCCAGTGAGAGACAACAAGCCTATCTATAGGGCTTATTTGTGGCCTCCATACCTAAACATTAACAGTGAAAACGAGAATCAAGATTCATACCTAAACATTAACAGTGAAAACAAGTAACAAGATTCATACCTAAACATTAACAGTGAAAACAAGAATCAAGATTCATACCTAAACATTAACAGTGAAAACGAGAATCAAGATTAATACCTAAACATTAACAGTGAAAACAAGTATCTGCTGTATATTTGCATTAGACCGGCAACTGATTACATTTGGTTAACATCAAATCAACCAACGGCAGCCGAACACCGAACTAATCAGCAACCAATCCGACAATCGACCACTCGCCTCCCCGCTCGCTCCATCCTCCCCTCAAAACACACCAAATACATACTGCTCAACATCAACAACATCCGATTAATTGACAAATAATCGACAAAGTGCTGATGCACTACTACTCAGCTGCCGTTGAGTCCATTCTCTCCTCCCCCACCAGTGTGGTTTGCTGCTGCCACAACCAGGAACAAAAGCTGCAGCGGATTGTCCGCTCTGTAGAGAAACTGATTGGCTGCAGCCTCGGCTCCCACTCTGGTCACCATCTTTTCACGCTGCTCCCATCCAGCAGGAGGTTCAGGTTCATAAGAACCAGAACCTCAAGCCACAACAACAGTTTTTATCCCACTGCTGTACGGCTCCTGAACGACCCAAACTCTTCACCAATGGCGCTCAAGAACTAGTCCCACCCCATCCTCAGTTCTCTCACTAGTCACCGCCCACCCGCCAGCCTCCCTCCTTACCTCAACACAGTCTACCCCACCACAGTCTACCCCCTGTAAATACTCTCTATTTGGTCTGATCGACCTGCGCTTAACATTGCAGCACTACCATATTTAATATCTGCATTACATCATTGTATGTTGTTTCTTTTGTTTCTTTGCTCTGTTAAATATATTTGTATTGCACTACATCTCTGGCAGAGTTTACAAAGAGTTTAAAAATAAAAATCGTAGTCTGAACTCATTAACAAAGGCAATGAACTAATTTATGATGTAAGCACCTGACTAGTCTTTCCAACAAACGTCCACGTACCTTGTAGGCCTTGGTAACGACCCGGCTCTTCTTGCGAGGAGCGTCGTCGTCCTGGTCGCTGGTCGGTTCGTCGCCTTCATCGATGTCAAAATCGCTGTCCACCTCGTCCTCCGTGTCCGAATGATCCCCATGGTACTCGTCGTCTCCCGATTCCTAGCATAAAGATTGACAAGTTGACATCACCGTCAGGTCAACTGGTTGCATCCGTCTGTCTGAAGCCAGGGACGCCACGGTTTGCAGAGACGTACAACGTAGCAAAGTACAAATACTTTGTTACTGTACTCAAGTACATTTTACAAGTAACAAGTACTTTTTCTCTGATACCTTTTTACTTGAGTACACTTGAACATCAGTAGTTTCTACTTCTCACAATCTCACTTTTCAAAAACAAGTTCATTACTTTTTATAGACGAGTTTACGCTGTCATTTTGTCCCAACCTTTGTGAACACACTTCTGGTGTCTCCACCTGTCCTAAAGTCATCGCAGTGGAAGTGGCTGAATGTATCAAAGATTCAAAATCTACTTACTACAGCTCGCTCTACGACCAATTAGCCATTATTCACCTCACTTTGGCATAAATATTGTTCAAATACCGACAAAATACGACTTCAATTCACTCACCAATGTGGTCACGTGTTCATCTCGACCAATGGGGTGGCTGCATTCACTGGCAGGTCTAACGCCGATAAGTAAATAGAAAGGGGTTGCGCCTCCCACTAAATAGACATGTTGAAAAATAGTTCACGGCAAGGCCCAGAGCGTACAGAGACACGGTTAGAGAGAGAAATTACTGTTAAAATGTGTAAAATAACAAAAAAATGTTAAAATGTTAGAGAGGATGTGGGATACACCGGGACATGCTAGGAAAGGAGGCCAGCGAGAAATATTTAGAAAAGATTATAGTGCAGTGAGAGTGTAAATAAACCACGCACTAGTACCAATATGGCTGCTGGTGCAACAGCCCTATTCCAATCAATATTAAACATTGTGCTGTTTGTGTAATTTTCCTATTTATTTCGGCAATGTTGTCCTGGTTCGTGGTCGTTGTTTGTTTTAGGGTTGATTCATGTTTAATTTAGTTTTAGTGTACTTTACTTGGAAATTAATATTGTAATGATGGGGCGCCACCGCGGGGAGGGGGGGGGAGATACGTCTGGATGTGATCGGCAAGAGGCCAACCTGGCTACTTGAGACCGTATTTGTACAGCGCTGCTAGCGACAGCTCGGTCACTAAGGGTTTCGTACCCAGCATGCCCCGCAGCACCCAGCCGCGGCGGCACAGTTCAAACTGTGTTTGTTTATTAGAATAAACAAACACATTTAATACCGTAAAAATGTAATATTGTAAAATGTAGCTGTTAACATAAAATGTAACTGTTAACATAAACATAATTGTTCAGGTGACTCACATCGTTGAATCCTCCGTAGGTGGTCTTGTAGAAGTCATCGTCCTCTTCCTCATCCAGCAGTTTGGACATGCGGTTCCCCGCCGTGGCGCGCTGCTCCCTGGCCCCGGCGAGACTCATCGCGGCGCGGGGAGAGCGCTACCCGGGCGTTGATGTGATGCTTACGCCGGGGGGATAAGCTGGCTAGGTAGCACGGGGGTGGGGCGCTAATGCCGGGTAGGCTGAGCTAGCGCATAGGCTAGCACGGAGGCTAGGCTAGCACGGAGGCCTAGACTAGCGCAGAAAAGACGTCCCCTGGTGGAAGAGGTGGAGGCCGTTGTTGGTTTCTGTTTCGCTGTATTTAATAATAATAAAAATAACAACAATAATAATAAAGGCGTTGAAACGCACGGCGGGAACAGGCGGAGCTACGACGTGTTGTGGTTCAGGGTTAGCACTACCACTTCCGGAGTCACGTCACGTGACATACCTCTTTATTTCACTTAGAAATTAGCCTGGCGAGCCAGAACCAACGAATCGTCCACGCATTGCGCGCGATTACAACGATCATCTAGCAGAGTGCGATGCGTGGATAATTCAATGGTTCTGGCTCACCAGGCTAAATTAAAATATGCGCCTGTTCTGTTTCTAGTCAAATCCAGGGTTGAGGAGTAACGGACTGCATGTAGATGACATTAATCAAATTGCAAAAATAGTAACTGTAGTCCCTTACAATTTTAAATATGTAATCTAGATTACAGTTACATTTGCCAGGAATAAGTGATTGTATGACTACAATCATTCTGGCTGTTTTCAATTTTTAAAAAATATGGTGACGATGGTTGTAATCTTTAAAATGGTGTCAAAAGATGAACCATGTTATACATTCTGCTCTAAGCAGAGATTGTGAACAATGATGATATGTGCAGGCAACAGACACCTTTTTACTAGAGATTGCATCCAATTTCAGAGACACTAACCATATTTATAGTGGCTTTTACCATAAATTGAATAAGATGAACATCAAAACCACAACAAAGTATATATAAGCATTTTATATGATACAAGTGTATGATGATTTATATGATGATCAATGAATAAATGTCGAAAGACAAGATTGCAAAGGATAAAATATTTATTTTCAGGTGATACCTTTGTCAAGATGATACTTTCAACATAGAGATGCATATTTAAAAAATATATAATATAATAAATAATACAACATTTTAAATAGTTGATTGAAGTCAGTATTACCGAAGCAGTGATAGTCTAGAATGGACATTTCCAAAGTATATTGTTGTTCTCAGTGATAAGAAAATTGCATATTACATTGAAAGTTACATAAGTTTCATAGTGAATCTTCCAGCCTCCAAATGTTCTGAGCCTTTGCTATTACTTGACGTGACTGTTCTCGGCACATAAGCAATGCTCGCTGTGCGTTTCAGCCGGCCTTTCCCTTTGCTCCACAGAAACACCAACAGGAAACACACAGACACTGAACTGAAGAACAATGCAGCCCCGATCGACATGGCCAACACTAGCTTTTTCACCCCAAACGGAAAGGCCCGGCCTCCGCTCGCCATGGGCGACGTGGCGTGCAGGTAGTGGCGCCACGATGACCGAGAGAAGCTTTGCACAGTCAGGCGAACGTTGGTGCTGTCGTTGCCACCAGCATTGGACGCCAGGCAAGTATAAAGTCCGCTGTCACGTGTTTGAGCATAGCGGATCTCCAGGGAACCATTGACCAGCACTTGCAGCCTTCCGGCAGTGGGAATAAGTAAGTGCAATGGGTTGAGCCAGTTAATTACGGGTGCTGGATCACCTTCTGCATGACAATGCAGCATAATCGTGTATCCCTCCAGCGTTTGCACTCGCTGAGGTGTGGTGTTCATAATCCTAGACCGTTGGCACGCAAAGGGACCGGGGAGATCACCCTCAGCAAAGTCCATAATACTCCAGTCCTCAAGTGGTGGTGACGTTTTGCACAAGAGGGGTCGTCGGCCGAAGGCAATGCGTGCACGTCTGTAGAGCAGCCAAAGCAAACGGCAGTCACACATCAGCGAGTTATCATGGAGACCAAGCACAGTCAGACGCCCCAGATTACTGAAGGCGCCTTCCTCCAGCGTTTGTAGAAAGTTTCTCGAGACATTGAGCACTCTGAGCTGGTTCAGGCCGTGGAATGCCCTGTTCTCAATGCGGATTAGATGGCAGCCAGTAAGATAGAATTCCTCGAGGCGTGTCAGGTCTCGTAGTGAGTTGCCCAGGACGTGCGTAATGGGATTGAAGGACAGATCCAGGCTCACAAGATACACAAGGTGATAGAATGCCATATAGGGTATGGAACTGAGGTTGCAGTTGCTGATGACAAGAAAGGTGAGATTCAGACCATAAAGACTGTTTTCCTCCAGGTTGTGCAGGGCAAACCAGTGAGAGATGGAGAGCTTCTTAAGGTTCCCTAGCCACCTAAAGGAGTAGTCTAGCAGCGTAATGAGACTGAGGCGGTGCAAGCGCATTGTGATCAGTCGACTGAGGGGTTTCAGGCTATTGGCTGGTATGGACGTCAGGTTGCACCCATCAATGTTCAACTCCCACAAATTGGACAATCCGACAAAGGCATGTGGAGCGACAAAGACAAGCTCACTTCTGGCCACATCAAACTTCTGCAGAGCAACAAGGTCTTGGAATGTGGCGTCTAAGAGAACTAGGATCTGGTTGTCCCGCAGATCTAGCATTTTCAGCTGGTACAGTCCCATGAAGGCCCCTGATGGAACCACGCTGAGGCGGTTACGGGCAAGCCGGAGTGTCAGTAGTTGCCCAAGGCCAGAGAAGGTGCCCACTTCGATTGTCGCCAGTACGTTGTCACTGAGGTCCATTTCCAACAGCTGCTGCAGTGTGTCAAACTGGTGGCTGGCGAGCATCCTGAGCCTGTTGTGGGTGAGGTTCAGAAACTGTGTTTGGTCTGGGAGGTCAGTCGGCACGGTGTCCATGTCGCATGCAGAGCAGTTGATCGCCAAGGTTTCGCTGTTGCAATGACAAAACGGTGGACAACGGCCATCACTCTCTTTGGCTCCGAGCACTCCTAAAACTCCCAAGTAGACTGTGGCCCAGTAAAGCGTGGTCAAGTAAAGTGCGGCCAAGTGTGGCCGGTGCTGCGCTTGGAGACCCTCCGACATTTGGTAGCTTGCCTGTGAAACAAGTCAAAACAAATGAAGCATTGCAGTTATTCATTGCCAAGGACATGAAAATACCATCTGGCCGTCGCCTGGCCCTTTCAATGGCCACGAAAAAGGGATACAAATTCTCCTTTATCCCAGCCTCCATTCAGGCACTGAACAGAACTTTTATGATTATCTACTATGTTTTACTTGTTTTTTCACGGCCCACTCTTATTCAACTTATACTTTTATTCCATATTCATTTTTGTCTTCTACTCTTTCTTTCTATTCAGTCCTACTCAACAATTGGACTGAACCTTTATCCAACCTTACTGGTCTGGATATTTTGTAGAGCAGTTGTCACCCAACAACATTGGACTGTCCGTGCTTTAATGCCTGGCTATGGATGAGTGAACTATGTAATGTGTGTTGACTCTGTCTGGTTGCAAAGCAAATTGCCCTTTTGTGAGACAACAATAAAATTGATTAATCGATTGATTGATGAAAATACATTCTGTGAATCAATAAAGTTTTTTTATTTATTAATTAAACTTTTCAAAATAAGAGGGAAAATAGAGATCCTGGGGCTCTTTGTGTGAAGCCTGATTGCATCAATCTGTTCAATCAAATGTATTTCTAATACATATTTTGATGAGCATTACTAGCATCATTATTATTATAATTATTATTATTGCAAAATATGTGGGTTTTGTAGTTTCAATATAGTGATTGCAGTTGAGATAAAACCAAACAAGACGCTACAAAAAGGCAATATATTTTCTAAGCACAATATTTTTTTCTAACCTGCTTTTTTTGTTCTGTTAAAACATGTTAAACTGCATTCATGTGTAGGAAATAGATGTATGTTGGTGCAATGCAGTACCCATACCCAATACCCAATTATCTGATGTGTGTGATCATTCCAGTGAGAGTACTGAAAAATGTGGCCATCCCTGTCATAAATTGTTGTATTTCAGTATAATATGTAAAGAATATTTGGTGGACCACCTTCCATGGGCCAGCACTAGAGACTGCCCATGGTGAATTATTTCCTATGCGCGTGACAAACTATAAACAATACTGCAGGATGAGAATGGAGACACCCAACTATAAATATTGCCGGCGTAAATGCATCACCCGACTAGTGTCTAGTCTAAGCAGAAATTGTCCGCTTACCAAACATCTCTCAAGTATGCCTGACCCATCTCATAAGTTGAAATGAAAAAAGGTTTGTGTTCTTAGTGTTCAAGACCAGCGTCTACTGCACGTATTTCAGTACAATGGAGCATGCTACAACGGTGACAACACATTTGTTTTGCTCACATATACGATACGTATACGTACGTATACGTACCGTATAGAAAAATCTCTGCAGTGGAAACCTAGCATGAGGCTGAGAGATTAACATTACCAAATAAGGCTTCAAACCTGCTATCGCCAGATCATACACCGCTGAGAGGGGAAGTAGGCCTACATATGATTAGATATAAGGGGTCATAGCATACACACCTATTCCCAGATAATGCCGGCAGACCTCCCCTCCATTGGCCATCAATCTGATTATGGTAACATTTGCTTCTTTATTTAAAATGAAAAAGAATAAAATGTTTTCTTTTGCTACTTGTCTGTGGCAGGAAAAACCAACAACTTGTTCCACTTTGTGATGTAAAGTATGCCACACATCACTCTCCTCTCTCTCTTCAGTATATAGCGTGTACACCCAATTTGGCACTGGTTGCTTCTGATTGACTTGTCAGTTTTCACGCTGTGTTACATCAAGGGCTCTTAACCTTTGTCACCCCATAAGGACACCTTTTCCTGTCTTTGAGTAACTGACAGACCCCTTCATTTTAGGATATAGCCAATTTTTTGTATCTGGAAATCAATAATATGACTGTAAAATTTGGACTGTAGTGGAAAAAATGAAATGTTGGAAAAATTGGTTGTTTTTTTTCTCTTGGCGCTAGTTCGCAATGAAACTCTGCCAGGGTTGTTTCATTTCTTGATAAAACTCACTTACTGCACCCAGGTGGTGGAAGGCTGTTTAGTGTTAAATGCACATTTTAACACACTTTTGCAGACCAAACTGTAATTCATCCACGGAGCCTTGGAGTGTCCCCGCAGACGCCTAGGGGGAGTTATCAGGATAACTGATGTCTTTCTTACCACTTGGATAAATGCTCTATTATTGGCATAGCCACCAGCATGGGCATGAGTCCGGGGGCCCTGGTGGTAGAAAAGAACAGACAATCATTCACTTGCAATTCATATCATCTGGGAAATAGGTTTTTTTCTAGTTGATCACTTGAGAAATCACAATCATTTACACACAAGATTGGTATTATTTTAATTGTTTAAACTTTGAATTGTTGTTATTATTATTATCATTATTAATATTGTTATTATTATTATTATTACTTTTAGTAAGAGTAGCACTGGCGGTAGCAGTAGTGGTAAAAGCTGGCGGTAGTAATATTAGTAGTATTGACAGCAATACTGCAGTGCTGGTAGCAGCACTATATCAGTATCCATAATATCAGATTTCAGCAGTGATTCTGCAACTTGAACCCATGTGATGCAGCCACTTTAGCCCAATCCATGCTGCTGCTGCTGCGCCAAACGAATTGTCCGCACGTCGCTTGAACGTAGTCAATGGTTTAGTGAAGGGGTGTGGCCTGTGGCGGGGGAGTATTATTATTTTTAAAAATCTAAATTATACAATCACAGCACAGTAGGCGTGACAAGTGACGGAGTAGGAAGCATTCAGAAGAAATGCAGCCGAGTATCAGATTTTTTGTTCGATGCCCAAGCGCACGTTCGAGCCATGTGTGGGCAATTTGTTTGGTTTGGCTAACTGCGTGTTGGCCAATGCAGCAAACGTTTATTTTTGATTTGCATCGTGTGGTATCGCACATTGAGGGGGCAGGGAGCCGACGGGGCACAACAAATTAAACAAATCCAAATTATGCATATTGCATAGGAGTCAAATCATGCTTTTTACAGCTGCAACCACGGTGTGTGTGTGTGTGTAGTTGTGTGTCTGTGTGTAGGTGTGTTGTACCCGAAACCGCTCAACAATCGTTTATTTTGTGCACAGTAAATTTCACAGTGTTAAATATTCAGTGTCAAAGTGCATTGACTCTTTCAGAGTTATTACAACAACAGAGAGAGTTGAATATTTACTAGTGTTGGTGTTAATTTGCAGAGTTACAAGGTGCTGTGTCAATTCGATTCTACAAAGCGCCGCCCAAAGCCCCGCCCACCTCATCCTCTCTCAAATTTTAGAGGCCGCCATTTTCATTGCGTCGTAACTCATGGGGCACTGGCCCTTGGCGCGGACCGAGCTTCAGCTTGGACCCCAGGGGTTTGAGTCGCAGCGGCGCTGAGGCCGACTCGGCATGTCGCAGCAGGCCCTCATGGCATTCAGCCGCTGAGATGCAGACGCCCGACCCTTCACGGATGTGGCGGCGGTGCTAACTTCTGCGCCCTCCCCGGGGCATACAGATACCCACTGTCTCAGGTCGATGTCCGTGCTGTTGAACACTATGGAAATAATTAATTTAACACCAAATCTGATAAGGACCAAATACACTCGGACACAGTGTTAAATTTAGCTCTTTAAGTGTTGATTTAACACTGCAACATTTACTGTGTGGCTTTTCAACAGAGCTCAACAGCAGGTTTATAGTTATACACCATATCTTCCAAATATAGACAGCTGTTTGCACATACAGCTCTTTTCTCCCTTTCTCCTATGCCGATGTGGGACTATATATGATGATGAATCAATTAATAACGTGCCTCCCCTTCATCAATGTGTGTGTTTGTGTGTGTGTGTGTGTGTACCTAGTAGTCAAAGAGTTAAAATGGAAGTTTTGAATAGGTAAAACATTTAGTTGCAAATGATCTCTGATATTATTTATTATGTTTGGATATAATTTGCACAAGATATTTTGTGGACTTTCCTTTGTGTAGGAAAAGACTCATATATACAGTGAGAATGTAGTGATACACAGTTAGAATAGTACAATACAGTGAGAATAGTACAAAATAATGTACAAACATCTTGTGTCATTCCATGCCATTTTTATACTATAAGTTGTTGAGATGTTCAGATGTAATTTATGGTGAATATTTGCCGCTTCATAGATCAGTGCATGTTTCTTTGTGTGTCTAGAGGTAAATAGTGGAATACTTATCCCATTTGCTACATCGCCCACGCCGCTTGCATCTCTCTGGAGGACTCGGAGTGAATTAAGATGTAAACTGGGGGATCAGCACGGACGCTTTAATTGAATTGACACACAGATGTCTGCAGAAGCTACTGCGCCGCCCGTCTAATTAGCCCGGTGGCATGCGCCCAGCTACACGTCAATCCCTGCTAAGGAGCTCGGATTAGGACGAAAAGCTGCGGTGAAGAAACAGATGTCAGGATCTTTCTCCATTCCAGCCAACGACATGAATGGAGTGTGTATCTAATTTTGTCCGATATGTTTTACTCTGTTGCCACAGTATAATGTAATCCAACTACAGATTACTACTACTAGTACTACTTCTTAAAAATAAGTAACATAGATTACTAACTCCTTACTTTTAGAAGTAACTAAGGTGTTTCCTTTGGATAAGTTACTTACTTTTCATTATATAACAGCACATGCTAGTCGTTCGCCACAGGGGGCACCCATCGTTCCGAGATAACTCCATTCCGATGAAGCTTATTTTGTTGTAGGCTTAGGTGAGCGCTAGGTTAGGGTTAACTTAGGGTTAGGGTTTTGGAGGGACACTAACAAAATAAGCGGATCGTTTTTTGGATTCCAACTTTACATCACGGTCAGAGTTTACTTCGGAGTGCGGACGCTTCTGAATGCTGGTGTGTAACCGTTTGCCAGTGGAGGTCTAGTTACTGTGACGAAGACTACTTCCAAAAATATATTAAATTGGAAATATTATTAAATGTATTTCTTTAGCAATGTTCAAGATACGGTAGTAACAAACTACATGTCATTAAATTACAGTAATGTTATGACAAAAATATAGTAATTGTAGTCCCTTACATTTGCATTTTAAAATATGCAATCTAGATTTCAGTTACATGTGCCAAGAATACGAGATTACACCCAGTTGTATCATTATAAAATCAAAGGGAGTCAGTTGTAGTAACGTGTAAATGTACAAAAGACATTGAAAATCATGGAAAGGCTGGGAATTGTTGACTGGATTGTATTACAGTTGACAGTTTTACAGTTGTATTTAAAAACATGTAAACTTGACGTCCAGTTGTAAAATCCCTTACTTCACATACACAATATGGTAATGGGATTATATTACTGATTACAGTAACTGGGATTGCATTTTAAAAGTAATCTTGCCAGCCCGACTAGCATATATTAAATAGCAGTTTAGATAAAGATGTTTGTTGTAAAATGTTAAAGTAAATAGTTGATGTCCAACTTACCGCTCAGATCATTCTGAGAGCGGGACGGTGTCCTTTGCTAATATTCCTGGATAAATGTTGCAGCTGGACACAATTACGGTCAAACCCTAGACCCTAAAAAAAAATGATAGCATTATAATTGTCAAATATTAGCAGCTCATGCTAAATGCAAATGCAGTTCCTAATGCGATGCCTCCTTGACCTGTTCGCAAATGGCAACAAGTAATTTCCGACTAGACGATGTGGTATTTTTCCTCTCTCTCACACTGCCTCTTTCTCCATCTCTCTCTCTCTCTCTCTCTCTCTCTCTCTCTCTCTCTCTCTCTGCTCCCCCTCTCTTTCTCTCTGTCTGTATTACATTTCCACCTCATGGACCATGTCCAAAACACCTTGCATGGC
>OMKY01045340.1:3592-19305 GCA_900302395.1 Bregmaceros cantori
ACTGTCTGTGCGCCTGTACGATGCATCATTTGGGCAGTAGGGGGCAACATGCCATTAGATAGATGCGTGGTTTATTTATTAAATGAAATGAAATATAGTTTTTAAGTATAATTTTCACTGCTATAGCTTGCGTGTTGTAAAGTAGGTGCCGCATTGGTGTGGCCGTGTTGTGGTCAGCTCGTTCGGGGGGCGGCAGCGGAGAACGAGCCGGGGGCTCCGCGTTCGTTGGTTACGGGTGTTGTCCGGGGATCGTCCTCCGTCCACTATCTGCTGCTCTCAACCCCCTTTCCATCCGCCCGCGTCTGAGTTTGTACCATGTCTGCGCTGCACGGCGGTGTTCCTCGGACCACGGGTGCTTATGCTATGCTGCACGGCGCTGCTGCGCCGTGCAGCGCAGACATGGCACCACAACACCGTAGTGCCATCCCGATACTCCCGATTGCGTGTTAAACAAGCTAAAGCGAAGTTGTGATGGTAGTGGGGCGTGATCGTAGTCCAACACGATACATGTAAAGCGTTAAAATATTTTCAAACTTGTTCCAACTGTACAAGTTGGGGTCAGACAAGACACCCGACAGCCATGTTTTTGCCGCTCTGGGCTAAGTCCCAACGACGTGATGTGTTATTCAGAAACGAATCGTTCATTATTTCGAGGATTTGGGTGCAAAAACAATGGCAAATATTTCCAAATCACATTAATAATGCGCCAATTTCTTAACTAAATAAAGTATAGCATTGATAATTGTAATAAAAACCCACTGACAGAGATGGATGGGTATTTACCGATTTGAAATTACTTTAATAATTTAAATACGTTGAACAATTTGATCCAAAATTGAGAGTGGTGAAAGTGCCATCACTCACAAACAAATCCCTTCACGCTGTGTGCGTGGCGTGCACACATAGCCAGACCTCTCGTAGAAGAAATTTTCATTTTTTTCCGGTATCGGTATCGGTAGTACTCGGTATCGGCGAGTACTGAAATTAAAGTACTCGTACTCGTATCGGTTTTCAAAAAAACGGTATCGGTGCATCCCTAGTTAATATGATTTGATAAAAGCTTTTTTTTAAGTAGTTGAAAAGTAATCCCCTGTAAAATTGATATTGGATTACTTCAAATCATCTTAATCAAATCACACAGGAAATAATTGATTATGAGTTATGCTTATGCCATTTATAGCAAATAATTTGTTTTTTGATAATTTGATTAAAAAAAAGAAGTCATTTAAAAGTAACCATGTCCGAACAACTGCTCACTTGAATGTTTACAGAATTCCATCAAAATATATGTTATTAATATATTAATATGTTATAATGATCATATTTTATATATATGTTATAATTATCATTGTGCACAGTTGACAATGTTTTTTTTTACAAGAGAACGTTACTATTACTGGAACATTGTTTGTACAAGGAAACTTGGTGACCTTAGACATTGCAAAATAATTCATCCTTGTGCACAGAGCAGCACAGCAAGAGTGAACAAGAGAAGTGAGGCCGTGTGTATTTTAAGAATTTAAAGCATCAATTCTAATCTTTTGATGTGAAACTGCTTAGCACTAAAGTGTTAGTAAAATTAAAATGTTTTAAACGTGCAACCATTTAACAAATGATATCGTATGTTGCTGTGTTTCCTAACTATGTTGTCTTGGTGCTCATCATTTCAGCTGAACTGCTTGTGTTAAAATGTGCACAGCACAGAATATGGCATTGGTTTCACCTTCTAGATTGCGTTCAATTCAAGAATATTTTTTTGTAAAGGGAACTCAATAACGTAGTTGGAACAATTGGAATACTGTGGAAAAAAGTGCATAGCATCACTTTGAACTGCTAAACAAATTAAGGTAGTTGATCTATTGGTGACAGTTAACAATGACGCCATAAAAACTCACTTACTGCCCCCAGTGGTGGGTGGCTCTATCACGCTAAATGCATACATAAATATAGTATAACAATCATTTGGTCTGGAAACTCTGGATTAAGCAGGTTAAGCACCAAAAAAGGTGTGTCAATGAAATGTTATCAAATCACAGCACAGTAGGTGTGACAAGTCCACATCTGGAAGCCCGCCTTAACTGGCGCTGATTCATTTGTTCTGGCTCGCCAGTGTAGTTAAGAATGGGGGCTGTATGTTATTCACTCAGAGCCTCTTGCTGAGGCCGAAGGAGAGTCTGTAGGAACAGGCGAGGCTGCTGAGGAGGCTGCAGGAGCAGAGATCACCCAGGAGACGGCGCCAGGAGCAGAGGTGGCTCAGGAGACTGAACAAGCACCAGAGGTCGCTCCGGAGGTCCAGGCGAGCCACAAGTCTCAAACAGACACGGTCTTGGAGGCTGAGCGTGGAGAGAAAGATCCAGAGGTTGAAGCTGCTGAGAGGACAGAGACTCAAGACTCTACAGACACACAGGAGGCCAGTGAGGTGGGTTCGGTGTTAAGACAGACACCGTTCAACCCAGTGAGGTGGGCTCAATATTAACCAAGACACTGTTCACACCAGTGAGGTGGGCTCAATATGCCACCGTTCACCCCATTGAGGGGGGCTCAATATGCCACCGTTCACCCCAATGAGGGGGGCTCAGTATTAACACAGACACTGTTCACCCCAGTGAGGTGGGCTCAATGTTAACACAGACACCGTTCACCCCAGTGAGGTTGGCTCAATGTTAACATAGACACCGTTCACCCCAGTGAGGCTCATTGTTAACACAGGTGGTAGTAGTAGTTTAATCATTAGCCGTAACATATCATTGGCTTCTTCTTCTTTCATTGTGCAAATTTTGCCTCAAAGGCGTGGAGGAAGGGAGAAGGCATTTTATTTAATTGAATATTTGTCATCTCCTGGTTATCTTTTGAAATGTCTGACTGTAGACATGAAATTGATCATATTCCTGTAAGCCCGTGTGGGCTTACTACAACACAAAATGACACTAAATATCTAATATACAAGATATGCGTCTTGTCCTAACTGTTCAGGTCCCAGCGGTTCGGCAGCAGAGAGAGGAAGTGGTAGAACCTCGCGAGGAACCGCACACCGACGCGGGGCAGCCGTTCCTACCAGAGGACCAGGAGGTTGAGAAAGACAGCGACTCGCTGGACATGAACGTACGACTCCTCATAGACATGGGCATGAACACTACGGTCACATATATTATCTATTATTGTGTCTGCTTTCTCTGCTTTTCATCGCCTTGTGCCACTCCCACATATAGAGGACACAACAAAAGTCAATGCTAGTCCTTTAAGTAAGGTTAAGATCTAAATGTAAATCAGTGTTAAGGTGCTATGCATTATTTTAGAGCTGCAAAGAATTATTTTGATCATCGATCCATCGCCCATTTTTACTGACAATTAATCTGTTCAATAGTATTTTTAGACCACTTATAGCCTACAGCCTTACTTACGGTGCAAACGGAGCCACCAAGGCTATATATAGCCTTACCATTTTTTCGTTGTACTTTTTTTTTGCTCTGGGAGGTAGCCCAATAGCAGGGGGAGGAGAAAAGCGTCAAATCAGTCGATGACGGTGGCGTACCCACGATTCCCCGTGTCATGATTCTCTAAACAGAGTGTGTTGAGTTCTCCTCCACTCAAGACTTGTCTGTGACGTCTGTCCTCAATCTCTTCAACCTAGTTTCAGATTCTATCTAATAAAGATGAAACCCGCCGCTGATGTCGGAAAGATCTATAGATATATATATTTATATATTACAGTTGCATTTGCCAGGAATAGGGGATTACATGCACTCATTCTAGATATCCAATGGTAGTCATTGCAGTTGAAAATGTGAATGTCCCACAGAATGCGTTGCTGGAGGATGTGGAGGAGCAGATGGAGGAGTCCCTGTGGGGCCTGGACACGGTGCGAGGAGGCTTCCAGGTCATGGGCGGATACTTTGACTCCATGCTGGAGCTGGTGGGAGGACGTGGAGGAGTGTGCAAGTACCGCTGTCGATACGGTCAGCACCGCTCACCATCATACCTAATTCACCATTAGTTAGCCATGATCCAAAGTCTTTAGAAAAATACCAAACATATCTACAGCACGCAACACTTAATCTTGTTAAATCTAGTACAATTTGGCTCTTCTTGACTAACAAATGCCCAACCATTAAGTTACTCAAACACAAATTACAATTACAAACTAGAAGTAAACCTGCACCAAGGCCATGGGCCACTGATGTGAAAACATCTAGAGGCTCTGCATTCTATCTGTAGGATGGTGATGAAGTATTATCTTACTTATAGGCTACAGCCTTCAGAAATGCACCGAATTGAATCACTTGTTCCGTGCGAACAACTGTGCAAAATTCCATCCAGATCCGTGCACAACTTTTTCAGTTATCCTGCTGCCAAACCAACGTGACCGAAAACATAACCTGCTCGGCCGCAGCCGACGCAGGTAACTAATTATACTTTTCTATTACTATATTTTGATGCTTTTCCTCATTTTAATTTTTCTTAATCAAGTGTGTGCATCTTTTAAGAAACCATTAATTGATATCAAATGGTCGGCAAATAATTATTTAATTATTTGGCAATTATTATTTAATTAGCTGCATATTCCTTTTTGTAATAGATTAGTCAACTAATGATTTGGATTTTTTAGTGACCACACAGCCTGGCTGGTGGAATGTGTTGCCAGTACAGCACGTTACAGGTTGCATACATTTAACATTTAAATTAAACAAAAATAATTTTGTTAAACAAATACATTCTTAAATAACTGCCAATAACTGCAATCATTAACCCTTAGGTGCTAATAGGACTCACCGCGTCCTCATAGGGTTAGTTTCATTTCTTGTTAGCTGTGACCATTGTACTGCAAAATCTATGGGTGCGTGATGTGTTTTCCACTGAACTTTGACATCAGTTTGTGTGTCTTGCATGACATCACATTGTGTAGATCAGTTTGTGCGTCTTGCATGACGAGGACTCTCCAAGTCCTAAGGTTTTAAACATGCCAGAGTATGCACAGCCACGTCAGCCCACAACACGTTGTGCAGACAGAATTCAGCTTATCTTGAGGAAAATGCTGATAATGCGTTGATAATATATTATATAATCATGTTGATAACAGACTGCAGGTCTAGGCACATACTGCTGAGCGTGGAGACTTAAAGCCACTGTCAACGTCTAGGTAATCCTAGGACAAGGAAGAACATGTTTGGGGGTGTATCCCTTTAAATCTCCCCCTACACTGTCCTTCCAGGTATAATCCCCCAGCCCCGGCCCGGGTACCATCGTCCTGAACCCAAAGACTGTGGAGCATCTCTGCTGGGAATGCAGGTCTGAACACATTACTAATATTCAGAGGTGGCAAGTAAAAGTACAAATACTTAAGTATTCCGCTGACTACTTTTTACTTGTAAATTCCAATTTCTATATTTCAGAGCCTGTACTTTTTACTGACTTTATCACATTAGTACCACGAGGAAAGAAATTGTGATCGTCAGGCCACGCAGATTCGGAGCATCTCTGTGGAATTTCGTAAGATACCATGTCCGCAGAATGAATCAAACCTGTAGCTTTCACGCCGGCCACTAGATGTCGCTATTGATGCTTTATATGCTCACAAAGAAAAAAATACATTCAGTCGTTGTGTCCAAAATCGTTTCCTATCCCCTACTCCCCATATAGTGTTTCTGACTTATAGTACACTCAACAGCAACAGCCGAGATCTCGGACACTAGAGTTGGTGCCATCAAAATTATGAATATATATATATAATTATAAAATTCAACATCAAAAAGTAAAAAGTACTTACATTTATAACTATTTGGCATGGTCGGTCGCTATTTACTCCCACCGAGCAATGTTTTTTTTTAGTTTAGGTCATTTTAAAAATGTCTCGCAGTGCATTTTGTGTTATATTGCTTCAGCTAGGGCTGCAACTAACGATTCTTTTGATCATCGATTAATCAGCCTTTTTTTACTGATGATTAATCGGCTCGTTTTTCCTTTTAAACCAGAACGATTATTAACCTGAAACATTAATTATTAAGACTGCAATTATAGTATTGCAAACTTTTCAATTTCGTCATCTCCATGTATTGCGAAGTAACATTTGTTAGTATTCCCATGGAAGAGCCTACTCTTCCGTGCTAACTTATTGTATGCTCAATTTCTCACCCATTACGTGTCGTTGTGGGGCTTAACACTAGTCATATATTCAACATGTTTGAGCATAGAATGGGCCTAGCAAGTAATCGATTATGAAATTAGTTGACAATTATCAGCGATTAATCGGTTGCAGCTCTAGCTTTGTCTACCCTAGGGTACATCGATGTTCTTTACTTCGCGGTGCATTGTGGGATACTTTCAGATCAGGACAACCCTACAAAATGGTGTGCGCCCCATATAGTGAACTATATAGGGGATAGGGAGGGATTTCGGTTTAAAGTGGTACCACATAGTTTCTGGCATTAGCAGTAGTAAAGTCTCCAACTGTTAATCCCTAAAGTGAAATTACAATTTGCAATCTATTTCTTAGACGTGACTATTTGAAACTCGTCACTGTGAGAGTACCCATGTCCGTCCTCTGTACGTTATAGTTGGACCTGGGTATTCCGGCTATGACCCAGTGCTGCCACCAGCTGGCTGCTTGTTACGACACATGTGGGTCCAGTAAGAGTCGCTGTGACGCAGCGCTCCGTGGCTGTCTCCAGAACATCTGCAGTGACCTCCAGACCAGCCTGGGCATCACCTCCACAGTCCAGGGTAAAAACACATTCACTATAGGACTGCAATTAACAACTTAGTTATTTCAGTGTCAGCAGTCTTTTTTGATAGATTGAATCTTCCAATTCATAGATTATTTGAAAACTGGGTTCAAGTTGAAGAAATCTGGGGCAGACAAGTCGAGCGCTTGGGGCACTGCAGTATACACAGTGCCATGGCATTAACATGACTTCGCTGCAGTGTCTAACCACTCCGCCAACGCACCCTCGCAATTAACAATTTTGATGACTTGATTAATCAGCCGGCCTTTCTTGCATTGTAAAAGTAATTGATTAATTTCCCCTTTGTAACATTAACCTGAAACGTTAATATTGCAAACCTTTGCATTTGCAGATCATGCAAACATTTCCATGTTGGTATTAGCATGGACAAGCCAGTTCCTGTGCTAGCTTACAACTTTGAAAAAAAAAATCTTTCTTGATATTAAGTGCTGACAATCGTCCTGTCCACCTCAGCCTGCCAGGCAGCTACAGACGTGGTGTTCCACACTGCGCGGACTTTGGGCTGCAGATCCTACATGGAGCACCAGAGGGCCGCGTGCAGCTGTGCCGAGGAGGAGCGCGACGAGCTTTGAACAGAAAACGTATTGAACAAGGTGTAAATAGTTTACCTCCCAGCAAGGCATGGCGTTTCATTTGTTACGTTGAGCCCAGAGAAGTTTTGACCTTCCTTTGGTCAACTGAAGGTTTAACCTGCAGTACAGCCAGGTTCACTCATTCAGTCAGAAGGTGAAGAGAATGACTGTCCGAAATCATTCCCTACATAGAGCACTCCTAGTGCATTCAACAGCAAGGTCAGAGATTCCGAACTGTAGAGTCTATTCTTTCTTTATAAAATTTAAGAAATTACAAAAAGTCAAAAGTACTTGCATAACCATTTGCTGTGGTTGTTCCGCTCGACTCCCGCTACGGCAGATTTGGAGTTTATTTTAAATAAGTCTTGCAATGCATCATGGTTATATTGCTTGGTCTAGGGTAGAAACCATGCTCACTACTTTTTGTGGTAAATTATGGGGGGCACCCATATAGTGCACTACTATAAGATGGCGATTTCGGACACGGCCCATGCGCAAATGTTTCATTTGCAGAAATGAAAATGAGAGTGAACGTCTTGTACGATCTACAATGTGACCGTTTGGCGCTCCCCACAAGGGAAACGACATGTGCCGCGTTGTGCAAGTGAACCAACGTGCACATCTGACTCTTGTAAGAGACGGACGCTAGACGTCCCATCATGTTTACATGTAATTCTATTCACATTATTTAAAAAGTATTTATGCAGCAATACTTTGGTCACTGTCATCATTTCTCATGTCATGTTCATGCTTTAAGCAGGTTGTGTTTAGCAGCAAGCGATCCTGAATGTTTGCATTCACCTACGGAAGCATAGGGACATAGAAAATCCGACATTAAAATCTTTAATTAAAATATGCATTGAAAAAAAATTCAATTCAGTGGCATTTCTGTAAAAACATAATTTAAGACATTTAAAAAAATATACAACGTTGGATGAACCTTCATAGGTTAGTGATATTATGGGTACATATCAACCATAAAAATAGACTATACACCGGTCAGGTGTATTGGCAGCCCATACACAGCAGGCGCTGCCCCCACCAGGCGTTTCAACACGGTGGCGTCCCGAGCGTCGCTCATGTGCTTCAGCAGACGGTCTCCAGGTGGGCCGTCCAGCCAGGACTCCAGCAGAGCCCCCGTGAAGCGGTCTATGTCCTGATCAGTCACGTCCCACAGGTTGCCCAGCACTAGAGGGCTGTGGACAGACTACAGTCAATACCACCCAATACCAGTCATTAGGTTAATCACTGTTAATTTTTGGGAAGATAATAATTCATTATTATCTTCCCAAAAATTAAGTCATTTGGTGGAACTAATGTGGCAACATCTGCAGGAGGCTGCCCCAACTGCCTTGGAAAAATTACACAATCTCCAAACAATGGCTGTGCCCAAAATCATCCCTATCCAAGAGTTCGGACACTAGAGCCGGTGCCGCTAAAATGATAAAATTCAACAATAATCACAAAAGGTCATAAGTACTATTTGCCATGGTCAATCGCCTTTACTCCCATTTTTCTGGAGTTTAGGTCATTTTTAATACATCTAGCAATGCATTATATTGCTCACTACATTTTATGGTGCATTGTGGGATACTTTCAGTGCACTATATGGAGAATTGGGACAACTAAAAAAAAATTGTGTGTGCCCCATATAGGGCACTATATGAGGGATAAGGAGCAATTTCAGACACAGCTAAAGTCTTAGCGTTCTGCAATTATTTGTAAATACTACCAGGTACCTCATTTAATCAATTTCCAAAGGAAAACAAATGTAAAGTAATTCTGTTAATGGATACATTCAACGTTAACATTTCATGTGGACATTACGTCCCCATCACCAATACATCTATGCATTCTGAGCGGTGTTTTTCAGACAGAAACCGACACTAGGGACTTTCCATTAGATGTCAACTGGTGTATAACAAGAACTGACCATCCAGCCATCAGGTAGTACAGCACGATGCCCATGCCCTCCTGGTCTCCCTGTACTTTGAGCGCTGCAGTGCTGCAGCCAAACAACATGGCTGCCGCATGCACTGCCTGTTCCTGCAGAGCGTTCCCGTCCATGTGGCGCGCACCCGCCCCGTGCCCGAGGTAGCTGGAACACAAGCCATGAAAATATTCTTTGTTTCATTCACGGAGCAGTGGTTATACACATAACTAGAATGTTTAGGTTGTTCTAATGTGTCTTGTGTGAAGAAACAGTCAACTTGTCAGTAGTCAGTGTAATGCAGTGTTACGCCCATGTTAACTTTCAGGAGAGTCACATTTCCGGACCTGCTGTTAAGGTTTGGACAAACCGTTCATCCTTGAATGAACGAAAACTAAGAAGTGCACAAATACAATTGATGTGCACAAATACAATTTAATAATTATAAAGTATTCCAGCTTGGCTGGCAAAAGAGTGCTAAATAATACTATGGTGCAACCATTAGTCGATTATGGAATTAAATCGACAACTAATGCAATAATCAATTAATCGACAAGGAGTTAAATCATTATTTTTAGCAGTTTTTTGTCGACACCACCTATTTGTCTACACAAATATGATAAAATGTGATTTCTGAAATTCCAAAATATGATGATTAATATGTTTTATATATAAAATCGTATCTATATACATACACTGTATATTATTTATATGTCAAGGCATGCAGCTGGCCGACAAGGCAGTTGGCACATTACCAACGTCACACTACCCATCTTAATAATACATAAGTTTTATATAACGCTTTTCTGGACACTCAAAGACGCTTTAACGCACTTCTAGCTTATGTTCATTTTAAGTGGTTGACAAAGATGAAAAGAATGAAACTAATCTTCCCAGTGGTACATACTACTAATACTACATACTATGATACATACTAAGCGTCCCAGTGGTACAAGTTGACTTACAGGTAGAGATCCTTGGAGCTCATGGCCTGCTTCAACTGAGCAGAGTCCGGGGCTCGTCCACACACTCCCTGCCAGCCGGGTTTACTGAACACAAAATAAGTTTACATTAGAGTCTTAACCTGAAACCAACAGTCGATCTTACTAGGCTACACATGCAGATCACTTGGTAAATAAGATGACTTTCTGAACAACAATACCATTCAAGCCTTTTAGAATACTGACTTTCTGAACAACAATACCATTCAAGCCTTTTAGAATACGGACAATGGTTATAATAGCATTTGGTGTCATCTTCACACCCGCTGACTGTGGTGTGAAGATGATATCCCAGCAACACAATATGTTTATACGCATCATCCAGTTAATAGTAAATGTCCACAGCAACTGACCTGCCAAACTGCTCTTTGAAGAAGTTTGTAGTGCGCGGGAGGTTCCCCTCTGGATCTACCACGTAGTAGGTGTTGTTCGAGTCGACGCCCCGTCTGAGAACGCTCTCCGACTCTCTCTGGACAGACACACGGCACTGAACACATGGCTGCCAATAACTTAGAACAAGTACCTCTAAACTATTTACTACAACCATGCCACATGTAGCATTAGTCCACCCAGCTAACAATAGGTGCAAGGACCAAAACCTCTCAACAAGGCGTACCTCCATCCTCAGGCAGAGCCCCAACAGACTGTCCAAAGAAGGCATCCGAGTCACAGAGAGGGACCGAAGACACTCCATGGATTCCCATGGCAGTTTCTGGAGGTGCTGGGGTGGGAGAGGCGGTATAGGTTAGTTTGTGGGGTGGGAGAGGCGGTATAGGTCAGTTTGTGGGGTGGGAGAGGCAGTATAGGTCAGTTTGTGGGGTGGGTCAGGTCAGGGTTGGCAAACAACTTGTGTCAAATTTCTGGCCTACAAAGTCAGGGCCATGAGCGTTTGGACATGATGAAATGAATCAAACCTGCAGTAGAAACTAGAAAGAGCTAAATGTAATGCCTACTCTCAAAAAACATGGAGAGTAATATGCAGGTCAATGTGATAAAACCCAAGTGAGTGGACTATGGGCTGAAACCCAAAACAATATTTAAATACCAGTGTAGCTTTATGGTTGTTTTGGGAATACGTGAGGGGGCCAAAAACCTTGTCTAGAACGAGGACCAGGTGAGCCTCTGACTGGAGGTCCTTGGTGCCTTGCGCCGCCTTCCTGAGGATGGAGGAGCACTCGCTGTCCCAGCCGGACAGGCCCTGGGAAAACTGGTCCAGTTCGTCTTTGGAGAGGGAGGAGGCCGCAGACAGCACCACCTAGAGGGCCACACGGGTTACTGAATTAGAGCTGCAACCCATTAATCAGTGATAATCCCATTATTAAATTAGTTGACCATTATTTCAATAATAGATAGTCAACAGCGATTCATCAATTAATTGTTGGGCCCACTCTCTGCTCAAACTTATATACATGTATAAATATATGTTGTCATTTGCCAATTTCAAGGAAAAGTTAGCAGACATCAGTAAAAAAAGTGATGAATCAAAATCATCATTAGTTGAAGCCCAACACAGAATGACTGTTCTAGAGGGCGTTTATACCACTTGTAGCGATTTTCTGAACCAACTATGATTTGATATATTTGATAGAATATTGTATATGTGTAATTTGTGAAGAGTACCTTGAACATCTCCTCGCTGGGTGCCAGCCCTCCTTTCCCCTGCAGCAGAGCATGCAGGCGGGCAGCCTGGGCGTCCGTGTCTGGACAGTGGGAGACTGGGAGGAGCAGGCTCTTCCAGCAGCCCAGCAGAGCACTCATGTTCTGGAGAAGTTTCTAAAAAAAACACCACACAGTTCATGACATGGACCAAAAATCATTGGATCACACGTTTTCAGTTTCCCCACATTATGAGGTGGTTTTCATTAAGTGCCATGCACTTCCTGGTGGGTTGTGTGTCAAATGAAAAACGACATTTCATTGTGGTTTATGAGTTCTTCATTACCTGCGCCGAGCAGGTTATGTTTTCGGTTGCGTTTGTTTGTTTGTTTGTCTGTCTGCAGGATAACTGAAAAAGCTGTGCACTGATCTGGATGAAATGTTGCAGAGTTGTTGGAAATGACACACGGAACAAGTAATTCATTTTGGGGCATTTCTGTAGCGTATAAGTAACATAATAACATCTTCTTTGACTACCGTTATGAGCTTACAAACTGCAGCAACACGCAGCAGTTGCCTCCACTCTTCTGCATGGTACTAACACAGCTCAGTTTAGCTGTTAGCCCTGCGGTCTGCCAAGCTGGAGACCCGGGTTCGCGTCCCACCTCCGTCAGATTGTGAAAATATTTAATCCCACACACCACCAAGAGCGTGCTTGCGTACCACTGGTGACAATTACATTTTGGCACATTTCTCTAGCCCATAAGTAACACAAGAGCGTCTACATGTTTTGGCATCAGTGACCCCATGAGTGCTTCTAGTTGATTGTTTTATTGGTTAACATAACGAGACCACTATAAACCTCTGAAATAAGATTCAGGAATCATTTTCAATATAAAATGTTCAACAATCAGCATACAGGTGGAACCGGGACAACTTGTTAAGCTCTTCCTTTCAAACAGAATCCATGATGGGTCATCTGGCTCACCTTGAGACGAGCGTCCAAAGCCCTGCGTCCTTCCCACCACTGGGCCTTCTGCTCCATGCTAGACACGGTCTTCAGCTCAGACAGGACGCTGTCCAGCTCCTGGACCAGGCTGCTGATACGGAGCTGTGAAGACGGAGGTCATAATCAGTTTTTTTAGCAACTTCGTAATCTAACAAGTTAGTTCCCCTTGACTGGCTATAACGCCCAAGTTATATTTTCTAATGATACTTTACTCGATACTCATTACTTTATTACCCATTTTCAAGACACGTGCGTACGCCATTACGGAATCCTCCCCGGGGGAGGGGCTCCAGCTGTTGGCAGAATGCATCAAGCCAACCGCATTCATCAGAGCTGCTCGCCGGTGGGAGCCGGTCACCCGCGCAACCCCGTGGCCACTTCTAGCTGCTCGGTCCAGGTGGGGTGCACGGGGCGGCGGCTCCGGTCAGGCGTCAGGTGGGGATGGCGCTGGTGGTCGCGGGGCTACAGCGGCGAGCGGCTTGTGTGCGTGTGGCCATTGCGAGCGCATGGAGCAATCTCCCGTTTAATCCGAGTGCCTGTATATTGTACATGGACTTGACAGTCACGCCGCATATTCATCCGCTTTTATTCTAATCCACTTGAAGCGGATGCTTGGCCGTGTATACATGAGCACTTTGAATTTTATTGTAAATCAGGTATGAATCTTATTCTTGATTGGGTTTTATTTTATCGATAATGGAAAGTACTCTAAGTCGATACATCAGTAATCCAGTAAAGTAACGGATTACTTTTTAAGATCGGTAACAAGTAACTTAACAGGATAACTTAAGTCATTGATGGTCATAATGGACAAGTGACTGATTAGTAGAAGACGAGGGAGATCATTTTCGGTGATGCACGGACACAGCCGCCCTCTCAGCCTCAGACGTTTCCAGTTTTCATTCTCGACTAATAAATGCACACAGATTTTAAAATGTTCTAAGCTCACCTCAACGTAGGAGAAGGAAGGAATATGGACGCTGACCGGAGGCCTGTTCCTCTGCATGCGGGTCAGCATCAGGCTGTCCCCAATGGTTCCCGGCCTCACCCCAACCACAGACAGGACACACACCGTCAACCCTACAACCACAAAGTTCAATTCATCTCTACACGGAGACTGAAGTTGATTCAAGGCAAGCAAGGGTTAACATGTCCACGTTTTTAAATTGAATTTACGGGTACGTTTTTATGTAAGGATGAATCCACTAATTAGATGTTCTAGGGTGAAGTCAGAAGCGACAGGCGTTGAGGATTGAACAGTACGGGTTAGTATCCTCAAGGGTCAGAGAACCGTGCTGATTATTAAAAATCATTGAGTAAACTGAATAAAAAGGACTAATTAAAAAGTCAGTTTGTAGCGTGTACCCTCTGGTAGATGCTGTAGGAGCTGAGTGAAGCGTGTGCGGTGCAGCTGGGGGAAGTCCTCCGGGCCGCCCACGGTGAAGGCCAACAGCTGCTCCAGAGCTTCGTCCAGAGACCATTTGACGCCCTCGTCTAGGCTCAGACTCTCCAGCTTGGCTGCAAGGTCTCCAGAACCAGCCTCCTTGCATCTCCTGGGGAATTTACATTTCAATCAAGGCTTTCAACAATCAAGAGTGTGACTTCTTTAGAGAATTAATGCACATAGTGTGACTTCACTTTCCAGGAGATTTCCACTCTCCAGGAGATTGTGCCCTCTTGAACGGCACCTAAATAAAATCTCATACATTTCCAGAGGCAGAATTTCGGGCATTTTCCATTTTGTAGTCATTTACCATTACTATCCTGTTTATGGCTGTATAATTTTGGTTAAAATTGTAAATGAAGATATACATCCAAATATCCCAAATCCCAATGATGTACCGGAATTATCCTAGAAAACATCAAAATTAAATTTTACGACTTACATATTTAAATAAAAAAAAAAAAAATCGAACAAAATAATCAGATGTCAAATAGCTATTTTCACTCACCTGATGCGTCCAGCTAGGTGCTGTAACACCTGGTGCCTGAACGCCAGGCCCACGGAAAGAGAGTGCAGCATGGCCGTGGTGGTGGGGTTCCTCTGGCCCACGGCCAGGGACAGCAGACCACACAGCCTGGGGAAGAGACCCGGGGTGGGGAAGTGATGGAGGGAGAGCCAGGCACAGCGGAGCTGGGACACCGCTTCATCCACCGACAGAGAGCCTGCAGGGAGAACACCAGGACCCATAAAGATACAATGTCAGGTATAAGCTAGCATTCTGAATACTACTAAAAGTACTACTTACTTTAAAAATGTTCATGAGCATTTGTACTCCGCAAGGGTGCAACGATTGTCGATTAATTTCATAATCGATTAATTGACAACTAATTGATTCAATTCCTTGGCGATGGTGTCAGTAAAAAACTGCTGACAACAACCATTGACCTACACAAATATATCATGATAATTTCTAAAAATCCAAAATAATCACAATTAATCAGCATTATTGATTGATGAAAAAACATGAATATGTAGAAAACCATTAAAATGTTAGCATTGAATGAATTGCAATGAGTGTGTCCGAGTAATTACCTCAATTGTTCATCTGTTTGCTAACGTGAACCAAAGATTAATTCCTGTGTCACTCAATATTTTCATCGTCAGATTCATCGTCAACTAATCGACCATTACAATAAATCGTTAGTTGCAGCTCTCTTCAGGCAAACATATCAGCACACATAATCTGGCCAAAATACATTTCCTCTAAATTGTGAGGAATGTTCAGTACCTGTGAAATGAGGCGAGGCTGGTGGACCTTCTCCAATCACACTATCCACCCCAGGGAGCAGGCTGAACGCAGGGTTCCTCTCCACATCACCACACACGTCACGCCGCAGGGCGTCCAGGTCTGGTTCTGCCAT
>OMKY01045341.1:0-15451 GCA_900302395.1 Bregmaceros cantori
CCTTATCCTCCTTCCTTATATTATCAGTGTGTGGTGCGCTGCGATGAGGACGAGAGCCACACGGCGTCCATGTACTGCACAGTGTGCGGCACCCACTTATGTGCAGACTGCTCACAGCTCACACACTCGACGCGCACCTTGGCCAAGCACCGACGTGTTCCGCTGGAAGACAAGCCACACGAACGCACGCTATGCCCCCAGCACCAGGTGCACGCCATCGAGTTTGTCTGTCTCGAGGAGCTATGCACGGCCGCACCGCTCATGTGCTGCGTCTGCAAGGAGTACGGCAAGCACCAAGGACACAAGGTCAGTTTGGCGTTTGGTTTCTGGGTTAATGGTAGCTGAGGTATTAATGCTAATTACCATTACAATTCAGTGTTTAAAATCAAATCAAATGTGTACCCCCGCTGCCAAAAGAGTAATAGAATATCGAATCAAACATTAGCCTTTTTTGAAGTTACGCATTTTTAAATGTGCGCTCAGATCATAATATCTCCTCACATATTCAACGCCGCCTCTCCATACCAAATACATTTCATATATGAAATGTATTTGTGGTATCAATTTATAGTTATTATTTTGCCATTTTTTTTGGTGTCTCCAACTGAATGTAATGTGTCCTGTTTTTCATTTCGTTTTTGTGGAAGCTAGTCACAGCTCTTCTGCCTTGAGGTGAAATAAAAATAAAAATACTTTTCTTAATGAAAAGTAAATTACTTGGTCAGTTGGTGACTTGATTCAGTGAAATAATCATTTTCTATTGTACATTCATAATTGCTACAAAACAAAGTGTTTTTCCTGAATAATCAATTTCAAATCTAAACATCTTGTCAGAATAATCGATTGTTAAAATATTCACAATTGTTGCAGCCCTTAAAATAAATTAATTCCTGTCCCCTCTTTATCCTCTCTGTGTGTCTGTGCCAGCATGCTGTGCTGGAGACCGAGGCCAACCAGATCCGAGCGTCCATCCTGGACATGGCTCACTGCATCCGCTCCTTCACGGAGGAAGTGTCAGACTACTCGCGCAAGCTACTGGCCATCGTGCAGCAAATCGAAGGAGGCGAGCACATTGTGGAGGATGGCGCAGGCATGGCCCATACCGAACATGTAAATGGTTTCAGATTTTCTTCCCGTCCACTGCCACGGACTTACAAAGATGTTGTAGCAGTTCCTACTTAATTGTGACATACAGCAGAATGTATTGCTGTATAGCATCAATATGCTAATGTTATGGAGGCATATACGATATGGGTGGACAGTTCTCTTGAATTCTTTTTTAAAGGGTAGGGGACATCAAAAATCACGTTTTAAAATGGTTTATTTGTTTATACTCAGCATAGGGGATCATAGTAGACCATTTAAAACTGTATTCTGGTCGTTACAATATTTGCCTGTGGGCATTGAGGTCCTCCAAGAACTCTGTTAGTTTTGAAATCCCCCAATTTGTGACGTCACGCGGTGGTCTGGTACAATAAATAGTACGGTACTGAAATAGTACCGTACAGTATTGCCGTGAAACAAACGGTGTCAACCAATCACGGCGGTACAGGCAATTCGCGGACTTCACACAGAAGGATCTTCGAAATTATTGCAGTTTCAACTGAATACTTCGAAAATTAACTATTTTGTTAATTTATAATTTTATAGATTTTGAGCCCCAAACGTGGCTATTACAAATTGTTGGGAGATGTTCTGACCTTCTAAAATGTTTATTTTTTTATATGCAAAAACAAATCACATTTATTTATTTACAATTTCATACACAATGGTGACCCTTCCCCTTTTAGGTTTTTCTTCCCCAAATTGTCTCGCATTGTGGATGCACCAGCCATGTGCCTGGACGAAGCCATTGGTGAGCAACAGAGACACCACTGACGCTGCTACTGGCGTTGCAGCTTTGACTCTATTTTGGCGTTAGCAGTGTTTGATGGGATGAAAAAAATCCCAATTATTGGATTAATTGTCACTACGAATGCTCTTGTCATGGACAAAATTGACCAAAACTCTCAGGGTGAGTAAATGATGTAAATAAAGTCTCAGAACATGGTCAAGTGTCCAAGAAAATATGGAATTGCTCAATTAGTAATGTACTAAATGTGAATTAAATGCACGGAAAAGTCTCATACAATGACAAGTGTGTTTCTACGGCAGGTCCCTGGTACAGCAGAAAGTGCTCGTTCGTGCGTGCGGGCCTACTTCGCAGAACTGCACGAGACGCTGTGCCGTCAGGAGGAGATGGCCTTAAGTGTGGTGGACGCCCACGTTCGCGAGCGCCTGATCTGGCTCAGACAACAGCAGGAGGACATGACTATCCTGCTGTCCCAGGTGTCCACCGCCTGTCTGCACTGCGAGAAGACACTGCAGCAGGTCGGTGTTGCGTCATCCTATTTACAGTGTGTAGTGCAGTGGGGTTGATCGCATTCAGGGTGGACAAAGTCTCATTAGTCCATGTGAAGCGTCGTTCTGCGCCGATTGCTCTGATTGGTAATAAGTGCGGTAGTTCAACAATTATAAATTATTTCAAATAAAACTCATTATTGTTAATTTTCCCAAGCTAATTTTAAAAATGCTTCCAATAGAGATCCGTTGAAGGCTGGAACACTGCCATTTTCTCCCAGTTTTTGAAATTAAATTTTGAAAGAAAAATATATTTAAATCTTTACAATCTATAATTGACAGGGCTACATCCAGTCATTAAATTATATGCTTCTTTGCACACAAAAAAGGAAATATACAGCAGGATTCATTGTGATGCTTCCTTGCAGGATGACTGCAGGGTGGTCCTAGCCAAGCAGGAGATCAGCTGTCTGCTGGAGACCCTGCAGAAACAGCAGCATCAGTTCACTGAGTTAGCAGACCACCTGCAGCTCGACGCTGGCATCCCTGTCACCTTCACTAAGGTCAGTAACTACACCAGCGGTTCACACGGTCATGGAAAACCTGAAAAATCATGAAAATGCATTTCCTGGTAGTCATGAAGTTATGGAAATAGGCAAGGAAAATATGGATTATGGTCATGGGATTCCTCATTAGTGTAATAGGTAAATGGTAATGTCTTGTAAGGATAGAATCTGCAGTGTCTGTCAACAGGATAACTGAAAAAGTTGTGCATGGATCTGGATGAAATTTTGCAGAGTTGTTGGAATTTTTTTCTGTATCTTATAAGTAACGTAATAGCTTCTACATGTTTTGGCATCGGTGACCCCATGGCCTTGGTGCAGGTTTGCAAGGGTTGCTAACAACGTCTTTAACTGTGTGGTGTTTCATGCTCAGATTTAGGTGTAGATTATTGGTTGGGACCTAATCTTTATATGATATTTTCAGCTGTGAAGTTGTTTTGATTTCCGTGTGAATGGGTGCATGCAGGGATGCAGGTGCAACGCTCACTGTGGCTGGTCTTTAACTGCACGCACACACACACACACACACACACATTGCTTTCATTTGCGAAGGACGATTATAGCCAGTATCCGGAACATTTTTAAGCAACGTAATATGGGTGAAAGTAAAGGGGGAAAAAAGAAAGAGGGTGGTGTGAGGTAAAAATGGTTTGTGCAGGAGAGGGAACCAGCACGAGAAATGGAGAGCGAGAGAGAGAGAGACGCAGTTGAACTGGAAAATCCATATGTATACGTGTTTGTTATTGTGTATGCCCATTATAGCTTGAATTACACGTTTAACGGTCGCCAGCGGCACACTATCGGCATGCCGCCACATTCTGATTTTTCTTTTTTTGGTTGGTCGCTGTTGCACACTTCTCGTGCACCTGACGCACGCTAGATCATACTCTAGATGCAGAAATTGTGGCATACAGTGTGAGTAAAAAGTATTTGATCCCTTTTCTTGCTTTTCTTCTATCTAATAACGACATGATCTTCCTATATTTTCATCATAGATTTGATAGTATTGTAACATGGGGAGATGGAATACAAAGTCGAAAAACCAGAATATAACTTTAAAGAATATATTTTAATTATTTTGGATTTAATTAAAGGAAATAAGTATTTGATCACTTTAGCCAAAAGCACCTAATACCTGGTGGCAAAGCCTTTATTTGCGGTCATATGTTTGTTGTAGTTAACCGCATGGTTAACAGACATGTTAGGGGAAATTCCGGCCCATTTTGCCTTGCAGAGCCTCTATAAATCATTACGTTTGGTGGGCTGTCACTTGGCAACTCGGGCCTTCTGCTCTGTCCATAGATTTTTGATTGGAATGAGGTTAGTATGGCTGGGCGATTCAAATGCCCTTAATGTGATTCTGCTTGAATCACTCCTTTGTTGTATGCTTTGGGTCATTGTCATTTGGAAGACCCAACCATTGTCCATTTTCAGCTTTCTGCAAAAGGGAGGAGGTTGTCCTTTAGAACTACATGTCTCCATCCATCTTCCTGCTGATGTGGTGAAGTAGCCCTGTGCCCTTGGAAGAGAAACGCCCCCAAAACATAATGATACCACATCCATACTTGACGGAGGGCACAGTGTTTTTGGGGTCATAGGCAGCATTTTTTTTCCTCCACACATGATGGGTTGAGTTTAGGCCAAATTGTTCAATTTTGGTCTCGTCTGACCACATAAGCTTCCCCTAATTATTGGCATACTTTAGGCGGATCTCTACATGTGCCTTCTTAAGCAGGGGTTGCTCTCGTCCTCTATAGGATTTTAATCCATTACAGCGACAAATGTTACCAATTATTTACTTGGTAACTGTGGTCCTAGCTGCCTTGAGGTCATTCACTAACTCCCACTGAGTGGTTGCAGGATAATTTCTCACAGTTCTCATGATCATTCCCACCCCACGAGGTGAAATCTTCCTTGGAGCACCAGGCCGAGGTCTTTTTATGGTCATGTTATAATTTTTAAATTTTCTCAAAATTGAACCAATGGTTGTTACTTTATCACCCAGCATCTTGCTAATGTTTCTATAGCCCATTCCAGATTTGTACAGATTAACAATCCTGTCTCTGAGGTCTTCAGAGAGCTCTTCAGTCTTTCTGATGTTCGTGAATTTGGAATCTGTCTGATTGTCTGATTCTGTGAGCAGGTGTTTGTTGTAGTGGTGCTTAGTGAGAACAGGTGCCTTCAATTCAGGTAACGAGTTGATTGGGAGTGTCTAGTTGGTGAAAGCCAGAACTCCTAATGCATACTAGGGGATCAAATACGTATTTCCCTCAATGAAAAACAAATTAATTGAAATCTATTCTTTAGATTTATTGTTTGGATTTTGTTTTTGATATTCTGTCTAAAAAGCATGGAATGATCATGTCTTTATTAGTGGGCAGACAAAGAAAAGAGCAAGGGATCAAATACTTTTTACTCTCACTGTACAATGTTCGAAAGCCCAAAAATGCTATTAACTTTTCTTTTTTTTCAGCGTTGACACAGTATTTGCATCTTTATTGACGGGATTAGTTGAAGAGATTGGGGGTAGACATCGCAGAAAAGCCGGCGAGAAGAACTCGCGGCACTATGGACGCTGTGATCTAAACCACATCGCCATTACTATGAATGGGGGTCGTTTTAGCAGTCAGTGTTTTTAACCACATCGACGACCCCCACTATTAACTATTTAAACTTTCAGAGATGGCTTCTACGTCATGGTGTGAAGCCTTTACAAAAATAATTTTAATATCCAAAGATATTGGTTACGTTGAAATTGTTAGCACTTAGTGTAAATGTCTGTTTGTAGGTTTAGTATTTTCCTGTCCTGTCTGGTATGTCTTTGTATAAATAATGTAATTCATTCACTCATCGCTTCTGTGTAATTTTTGTTTCCAGGACAACCGTGTACACATTGGTCCTAAGATGGAGATCCGTGTGGTGACTCTGGGCCTGGACGGGGCGGGAAAGACTACCATCCTGTTCAAACTCAAGCAGGATGAGTTCATGCAGCCCATACCTACCATTGGTATGTATGGACAATACAATAAAGAAATGGAAACTGAAAATGCAATAATATCACAAAGCAGATCGATTGAACAACTCTGTAAACAATTAAGTCACAACGGTAAACTCGTTCAAACAGATAAGACTCTCTCTCTAGATGCAGATAAAGCGCACTCATTATCTCTCGAATCGCATACTGTATCACGATCTGGGGCTTCGCGACCACCAACGCTCTTAATAAAATTACATCTGTGCACGAAAGAGCCTTAAAAGTGTTAGCCGCTAAAAACTCAATTTACTCTCATGCCAAATCATAATTGGACTAGCAAACCTCACACGGCGCCTGGACCACTAGACAATTTTACTAGACCCAAAAATCTGTAAAAACGATTGAGTTTTGCCAGTTTCTCTGAAGCAACCAAGCAGCTTTTGCTTTTGACCAGAAAGACTAATATTGAAGTTTAAAAGTCCTGCTGCACCTCCTAGATGAACCATACATAAGAATGAAGGTGTAAAGCCTTGTTCTGTAGCTGCAGACTATTGTGAAAACAACTTTACCAGAGTTTGGGCCTTTGCTCCAGACCCCATGTGAATGCATCAGCAGTTGTACTTGGATCCTTTAGTCTATGAACAATGAATTATCCAGTACATCCACCAATGTCCTCTGCTCCATGCTGCTTTTTATCTACCTGCAGAGATTTGCACAGAAATGTACAAATGTTCAACACTTGTTATGAAAAAGTATTTTAGAATGAAAATGTAATTATGTTTTATGTTAAATAACATAAAATGTACGTACTCAACCTTATACATTGAAAGGAGGCAATCCTTTATGCATGTGCTCTCGATCCCGCTCACCTGGCAGACCACCTCTTCACAAATTCCATTCTCTTTCTGACCAGCTGAACTTTGACTAATTTTTTGTTCAATTTGCAGGCTTCAACGTGGAGACTGTGGAATACAAGAATCTGAAATTCACTATCTGGGATGTTGGGGGCAAGCATAAGCTGAGGCCCCTGTGGAAACACTACTATCTGAATACACAAGGTAGGTTCATTAGATTTCCTGATCACACTTTTTAGGCAGTGGCAGGCAGTCACTAAGAATAATAGTGTGGTTTGGTGTGTGGATTTCTTCCTACCAAAAAAATGCCTCACAGGCCAATGTCTTGCCATGAAAATTTGTTGGCACTGGAACTGTTGACCTTTTTTCATTTTAAACCATCTGTTAATCTCTGAAAATGAACATTGAACTGAGTTGTGAAAATGTGGTTTGATCCTCATTTACAAGCTGTGAGTTTACATGCTTGAACAAATGACCAGTGTTTTGAATGTAGTGTGTCGCATCCCATGCTTTGAAGTTAATTCTGTGCATCTTCCTTTAGCGGTGGTGTTTGTGGTGGACAGCTGTCACCGTGAGCGCCTGATGGAGGCTCACAGTGAATTGGCCAAGTTGCTGACGGAGAAGGAGTTACGAGATGCTCTGCTGCTTATCTTTGCTAACAAACAGGTTGGTCAAATAGCAAGGGTGTATTCACACCCGTCCACGCATCACACGCCGCTATACTGTATATTGGGTCTGGGCAAATCAGGCAGACGTTGCCCGTGTACTGGATTTGATTGACCCTTTCATTTGACACGTTTTTCAACCCTTGTTTTACCAGACCCAATGATTGTTCTAATCGCGTGCAATGCATAGCTGGTTCTGGCTCACCAGGCTAGCCATGTTCGGTTCGGACTAAACCATAAAAGTCCACGGTGAGGACTTGCTTTGGTGTGAATAAAAACCACCGAAAATAATCGGTCAGCCCAAGTTTCCCATCGGCATCACTCTCGGCACTGTGAAAATATTGTAATGCAATTGACCCCTCGTGGAGGAACTGGGGAATAGCGGAACTTAGATCGGCAATAGCTGAGCTCGTTCATGACCAAGCTTCGTTCTAAATATATCTAGGGGCGTGTTGGCCAACTCCGGGATGCAACGGTGCCAGCCCAGAATGCACCGCGCTGTGAATTCATTACAATACATTTACTTTTATGTTGTCCCCTTTGGCAGGACGTGTCGGGGGCTGTGCCTGTGGAGGAGATGGCGGAGCTGCTCAGTCTCCACAAGCTGTGCTGTGGGCGCGCCTGGCACATCCAGGCCTGCGATGCACGCAGCGGAGTGGGCCTGCACGATGGACTAGACTGGCTCTCCAGGCAGCTCGTGGCTGCTGGCGTGCTGGACGTTGCGTGAGGTAGCCCCAAGCCTCTACAAAGGCACAAGGCGGCAGAAGCTTGGAGGTGCTGACAGAGAAGTACAAACATGGGGTAAGCTCAGTATAGTCTGCTTGAAATGGGACGTGCTTCGGAGCGATTCACCTCTTCTCCATGTGCAGCGACTTGGCCGGGCTGCTTGCTGACGCTTCTGCCTCAATGGGTGTAACTTTGCCACAGCAGCGCGAATGACTTGCTTCTGCTGCCAGCCTCCTAACCAACACTAGGATCTGAACGGTGGATGTTGAATGGAAGATGCACAAACGCCCAAAACAAATCCAGCGTTGTTCCGCTTTGCTAACCTTCAATCGACACCATTGTCTTCACTCCCCCTCACCCATCCTTCCTGACCATCTGAATTGCTGCTTAAACTGGCATGGGATGGAAGTGAAGATGCTGTACAGGTCTCGTGCTAGGGTTATGGCTTAAACTCAATCCTGCTTTGCTCACTCGGTGATATCAATTTATTCTGTAGTGATTGATCCCCCCCCCCCCCAAATCTCATTCTCAATATTTCTGATTCGTATTGGACAAGGTCAAATTGCAGATATGTCAAGCCGAAATGTATTCACGATTTCACGGCAAGGTAAAGTATTACAGCCAAAATGTTTAATAGGGTAATACTGTAAAGGACTCGCATTGTAATGAATTACGTATGCATGTTTTTCATCTTCAAATAGTTTCTAAATTGTAACTGATGTTTGTCGAGTTACAATCATGGTTTTTGATAAATGTCAGTGGTCGATGAATTTGATAAAATTGAGATGTGGGAAGACGACTACATTTGGATTTCTAGATTATTTTTTTTCTGAGTTGATGTAAAGATGTATTTGGTTTCTGTCAGTGCTATGGTTTTGCTTCTTGTTTCGACTTTGTATTTGAGAAACAAGCATCAGATTCATTAAACCAACATTTGTTACTTCAATATTAAAAAACGATCAGTATGTATTGTATCTAAGCATTGTACTCCATACTTATCCATGTCAACGTCAATGACAGCAATTCATCTGTTACTCACTGCACTTTTATTGAACGCTATCGGCACATTGTAACATGTCTTTTGTATGATCCTTAAGCTAAGAGTTGGGTCATTGAATGATTGGTAACGCTTTCATCGTACATCATACAAGCACATCTTACCTTTGCCGATGTTATCAGGATTACTAGATTATTAAATGAATAACCGCTGAAAGGAGAGACGCACAGAAACTGTTGAATACACAAAATGCTGAAAGTCCACGCACGGCTCAACACTTCCCATTCACACCAACAAGTAAATGACTTGATGGCACCTTGTAACACAACCAAATGATGCCTATGGATATGTTAATAAGGCGATGCCACAGGGGTTATGACAACATTTGCACACAGTGTGTATTGGATTGCGGCTGTCGGCCAATTACCACATAACGACAGCAGAACGTACAATACAAGTTCACTGCTGATAGTCTGTACGATCTTGTAGTTATCTATTTACCTGGTAATTACTTTGTAACTATATGGTAATTATTGTAGCATAAAATCAAGTGTTGCCAAGTAACTTAAATTGAAAACATTCACATTTTCAGGCTATACATGTCATTTTCTGTTTGAAAACAATGTTACATTTTCTTTTTTTTGTCTGTCAAGTGGTAAAAATTTATTTTGACGTTTTATACTCTTATTACTTTTTAAGAGGGGTAATATTTGTAAATATATACTGGTGTGTGTGATGCATCTGTTTTAAAAGATAATGCATCTAACTTTCCATCTAGTGGGGAGAGAGGGTTTTGCACCTCAGCGTACAGTATGTTACAAACGTGAACGTTTTAATATAACTTTTAAAGGGACGACATCGAAAAAGACTTTGCTACAAAGTAAAGTAGTGGGTGTGCCGTTTGTATGACCATGTAAATTTAATTTACTCTTCCCTCAGCTGGCAACAAAAGTGTACTCACTTTCGTAACGTACTGTACATACATGATGAATTGATGATGATGAATCCTTGCAGCAAATGTGATTTCAAGTCTAGCACTCACAAATACATGTGATTTTTGGCAAAGTCGTATCATACTGTGATAACTTTTTTTTCTGCCCGTCGCTTCCCAGAGCTCATCTAGGTTGCATCAGTATGCACGCTGTAATCCATGCGTTCTAATTTAACAAAGTAAAATACTGCAGTGGTTGCGTCAATGTGCTCTTGCCAGAGTCTGATGGTGTGTGCGTGTGTTGATGTTATCATTTTTTTTAAATTAACATTTTTATGTTTTTGTGTGTGTGTGTGTGTGTGTCCAAAGGTGTGTTTGTGCCACTGCTGGTCATGGGAAAGGCACAGATGCTTTTATAAGAGCTAACCTTCACCCCCCCCCCCCCTTTATTGTTTTATAATGAATGTAACCATTGTTACTGAACAAAGATGAAAGTTTAAACAAAGTGTGTATCGGTGTGTCTTTCTGCCACGTGTTACTTCCAACAATTCCCATGATGTAAATACTTTTCAGTGTGATGCTGAACAGTTTTTGGTTGCATTTTTGTCTGCATTTGATTCTAACTCTTCACTGGTTCAATTTCTCTTTTCAACATGTTCCTGAAGTTACCCACATTATAAAGACTTGGAGCTGAACACTGTACGTACATCGTACACTGTACGTAATGTTTTGTGTAATGAAAATATATGAAATATTTGAAACGCTTTTGCATGTATACAATTCCCTGCTTCCTACTATTGAAGTTCACGATCCCTTAAAATGGGAATCTTCAGGTAATCAACTACTTTAATTACAGCCACCTAACTAGCAGTTCATCACTTCTAATTAAAAGTCCTGGCAACATGTTTTTCATGTTTCCAAAAATAAATACAAGTATTAGATGCCTAGAGTCCCAGAAACGGTCTTGGCGACTTGGTAAGATTGAAGGCATAAAGCTAAGTCTGATATATGCCTAATGTAAATGTGACACCATCTTTTTGATCTTAAAATTAGAGTGTATATAGGCCTGAAAGCATTGTCGGCATTGTTTGCTTTTCATTTAAATTGTAATATTTTCTTTGGGAGTAGCACTAGTCTGTGCCTAGACTAACAAAGTCGCCAAGGGCTACTTTAACTAAAGTCGTAAGTGTAATGGGGCTGTTGCATGGTGGCCCCATGGCGGCAGCCATGCTGGTAGTCAGATCGAGGTCATACAAACGGGCAGCGAATGATATTTGCTTAACATTGTCAGTTTAAAAGTGTTCCATTATAAATTTGTCCATGGTAATGATATCAATCGCCAGCAGATGGCAGCATAACTACGTTGTGGTATGTAATGAACATGAAATAATGGCACTTAATTGTACGTCTGGCTGTAGCTGCCAAGCTAAGTGTCACAGGCAACAGCCCTATCACTCGTTTGGAGTTGGCCTAATAAACAAGTGAAATGTAAAGCACAGTGATGTTTACTGGTTAACTGATCATTCGCAGCAATGGTGGCTGGTGTGAGATGCCGGTCACTTAAAGTAGAAAATTACTGCAATGCCATGTGTGGGAAGCTCTGTCATTACATGCTGGTCACACTGATCATTTGTTCCCCATGGACTTTAATGGCTTTTGTAACTTATAATGTGAAGCTGTATAAAATACACTTGTCATCCTTGACTGAGTTGTGTTCAATGTGTTGCACTGATGTTTGCAATTGAATCATTTCTAAAAAAAATTCATTAGTTAGGTGACAGTGTGAACAGTGAGACCGTTGCCCACGATTCCAATTCATCGGAAAGCCGTACTCGCCAAGAGCTATGTAAGTCAAAGTGATGACTAATGATGCCAATGGCCAAAATTAAGTCATTGCTTATTAAAAATGCTTTCAATTTCTCAGATTGACCGCTGGCTGAAATGGTGTGGTTTTCAGCAAGAAAAACAATTTGGTTCTTTGGACTAAACAAGCTGCACAGTATGCCTTTAACAAAATGAGCTTCCAATGTTTACTTGTGTGTAGCAATGCATAACAAAGTCTTGATATTTGACCTGGCAACACATACAGAAGCAAGAATGTAACCTTGTTGGATTAAATAAGCAGACAACCTTCCAGCGATTTGTTTTATTAAAAAGTACAATGTATTTCAAAAACCTTGGGCCATAGTTTGCCCATGCCTTATAGAAACTAACTTCCTTTTGAAGTTCAACATGATATCGGCGCATGATCGTGACTGCAGTGGGAACTATTCTGGCAGCCATTAAAGATATTGAAAGAAATAATTAAACGTTGACTATAAAAATAGCGTTTGTAGCATGTACCCTTCGAGTTACACACTTAATGTTAGAGGTTGGAATATGTACATTAAAATGAGGATAGCAATGGGCACACTTTAGTGCTGGGTGTTGCACAACCAAGTATGTCAGACTAGACAAACAAAACCAAAACCTGCCAGGTTTCAAATGTAGTCATTCTCAGCAAAACTGCTGAAATCACACATACTTTTTGTGCTGGAGATGTGAAAGGAGAACGTGTTCATGCAATTTCGCAGCCGTGCCAAAGTTCCTCTTGGCATTAGAAGTCTGGCTTAGTTCCACCTGGGCAGTGCCCACAGATTTAATGGACTTCGCTCCTACTGGGGTTTCCTTGAAGGAATTATTCTGACGTTGATGGAGAGATCTTTGTAGTGGACGCAGTTCAAGTCTTATTTGATAGTGATGTTGATGATGGAAATGTCTTCGTAGGGTTTGTCGGTCTTGGGGTTGACCTTGACGTTGGAGACGCGCTGCACCACTTCCATGCCCTTGGTACACCGACCAAACACTGTGTGCTTGTTGTCCAGCCATGTCTGGTGGGCGACACAGACCACAAGATGGAGGGGTGGGGTTACTGTCTTGTCTTCAGCACATATAATCAAATGCTATTCTGAAACTATTTACATTGATTTTTCTTAGTGGTTGGTAATTCACAGAGATGGCAAGTAATGAAGTACAAATACTTAAGTACTTAAATATCTACTTTTAGAAGTACTTTTTTCTGTGATTACTTTTTATTTGTATTCAGCAGATTAACAAAAATATCAGTACTTCTACTCTTTCTTTGCGCAACAATGGGGTAGGATAATATGTATAATATGAATGAGTCAGGAGGGCTTTTTACGAGAGCCTAAGTGAATATCGGAACAGGTATATATAATTAGGTAAAATAGTCATGTTGGGTACAGTAAACGGGTACCCTGGCGAACCAGAACCAATGAATCTTCCATGCATCGCATGCCGTTAGATTGAACATTGGGTTCAGGCAGACGTCGCCCGTCGGGCTGAATAATCAAATTAGAATCGAAACGTGGGCAGAGTTTGGTACGGCCGTAAGAGACGTGGGCGCAGTTCGGTGGTCACGCCCCCACGCCTTGTTCCACCTTGTTGTTTGACACTTTTTCGACCCTGGTTTTACCAGACCCAATGATCGTTCTAATCACGTGCAATGTGTCGCTTCTGGCTCTCCAGACTAGTGAACGGGCCATCACATCAAACTCTGTCACTGTCGAGAGGCCCAAGTAATCTACTCCAGTGTTTTGTTTTGTTTTAAAGTGTGAAATGCTTCTCCTTGACATCGATACTCATTTTTCCTTCTCTGGGACTCACCGTAGGGACAACAGTGAGGAAGAACTGTGATCCATTGGTTCCCGGCCCCCCGTTGGCCATGCTAAGTGTGTAGGGACGGTCGTGTCTCAGCGTGGCATGGAACTCATCTTCAAACTCTCCGCCCCAAATGCTCTCGCCTCCCATCCCAGTTCCTGTGGGGTCACCTGTCTGCACCATGAAACCCTGGAGTGTACCAGCAGTTATTAAATTAGATAAATTGTGACAAAGGCCCCTTTAACTAGCTTCACAAAAAGGTAGTGAGTGAACTCATTTAACAGAGGGCAATACAGAACAGGAAAGAAAGGAATGGCTAAATAAAAAAATAAAACGACCTGTAAGTTTCTACATTTTAAATAGGCTAAGAATTTTCACAATCTTTTTGAGGTTTATTTTTGAAGTTCAGTGAAAAAATGTATCCCACGCACCCGTGAAATGTGCAGTAGCTTGATCACAGCCAGAGTGCTGCTCAAATGAAATGAAAATGCAGGAGGACCCAGTGAGTCCTCGTAGCACATAAGGGATAACTGAGCAAGAAACATTGACTTTTTACAGAGAGAAGGGTATTATTCAGAGGGACGGACCACAACCAAGTGTGCCTTTCCATTGGAGTTTGTTGCCGCTTGTCACAGGCGGCGAAAATACCATGTAAGTGGATGCGATACACACCGCAAGGCAGACACACTTTAACACACCGTGGGTGGGGGCAAGGTGCTGTGTGTGCTCGAAGCTCGCAGCGGAAGCCAGTCGAGTCACCCTAGCGCAGCCGCAGCCGGGCGCAGCTCTCACCTGCCCTTCCGGCGGGAGGCACGGTGCGTTTGTGAATAGCGACTTTCAAACACAAATGCAAATACACCCTTTCAAATATCAGTTTCAGTCTTCCTAACAAATAGAGTACATTTAAAATATTTGTCACATTGTTATAATATACTTATAATTGTTGAAAATATTTAGTTTCATGTTACACGCTTTCCATTTCCTTGTAGATAGGTTTAACGTGGGAGTGGTCGAGCTCACCTTGATGACTCTATGGAAAATGTGTCCGTTGTAGTATCCATTTCTGCTGTGAACACAGAAGTTCTCCACAGTCTTGGGACATCTGAGAGAGACATACACATACAAGATCATTGACACTAGTGCACCTGTTATAGGAGCAACAAGCCCATCGATATCTGCTCAATTCACCCCGATTTCCAAAGTCGCACAATTGCACAGTTGTCCGACAACTGCCGTGCACACGTCGCAAACAGAATTTGATGTAGTGAGCGCATCCTGCTCTATCACTGCCCTGCATGGACATTGCATTGTAAAAAAAACAATTGATTTTTCTATGAGGCAAATCTCAATTTTAGATTTCAATCAGGAAAATTTAAGTTGAAATAAAAATAAAAAAATTATTAAAATCATTCAAAATATTTTCATTTAATTTGCAGACCCCATTTAAAATGAACTAAAATATTAAGACAGAACCATGTTCTTCAGATTAATAAACAGACTTTGAACTGAACTTGAATATTTTTCAGTCACTTGCATCTTTAACAAACCAGTTAAATCGAGTTGATTCACATTTTTTCCAACTTTGACAGAACAATCCCATTTCAAATCAATAAAAAGGCAATTCATGTTTCTTCGGACATTTGACCATATTCTCGTCCTATGTCCATGACAGACTTTTTTTAGGCTACACAAGGACACCAAAAGTACTCTCAAATTCTTTGCCGAGATTGCACATCATGCT
>OMKY01045342.1:0-15759 GCA_900302395.1 Bregmaceros cantori
GCGTATTTTTTTCAATCTGCAAATTGTGCTTTGTTTTTTGTTTTTACATTTGGGGGTTAGATTTAGGGATTAGGTTTAGGGGTTAGATTTAGGGGCTAGGATTAGAGATTAGGTTTAGGGGTTAGGCGCAGGTTTGCAATCTCTGAGTGCTTCTAGTTATTGATGTTCTTTTTCCACATAAGGCCGGTCATTAAATCCTATTGTTTAGTCTTGCAAGGCCCAGGGCATGTTTATATAAGTGCTAGGAAACGCTTAAGAAGGTATTCTGTTCTCAGGGCAATTAGCCTGCACAATCAATATGCATAGAATCTCTGATGCAGTTTGAGCTGCTTGCTCTGCAAGTAATGACACACGCAATGCATAACTGCACAAGAAGAACGATCATGCAAAGCATCATGGGGGAAAAAAAGACCTTACCAAAGTAAGTAAACCTTGCTCAGATGTGCTGCATATAAACGAGCCCATTGCCAACCACTACCATATGAAGATCTAATAACAACAGTCAAAAAACGGAATTGGTACGGACATGTAACGAGATCCCAAGGAGTCTCAATAACAATCCTTCAAGATACAGTGGGAGGTGGAAGGAGGAGAGGAGCACAGAGAAAGCGATGACATCCAAGAGTGGACAAGGTGCAGGCTGAGCGACACCATGCGAATGGCAGAGGACAGAGAGAGGTGGAGAGAACTGGTTGCAAAGTCTTCCGCGGTACCCCAATGATCAGCAAGACTACAGGACTGATGATGATGGGTTCAATCACTGTGCATCCCATGTAAAACAGTAGTTAACTGGCCACTTGATAGTTAGATAGATGCATATAAAGACATTAGTGCCTCATACTTCCCCAAAATCTCACAGAATACAACGAATTTGAGAATATCCCTGACGAGGCAGCACTGCAATATCTTAGAAGAGAAAAGTGAATGTGCCTTAATAACAGCACAATATGTGAGAAAAGACTGTGAACGACAACCAGTGGATAGGAGAGAGATGAACCTTCATGTTCGTTGATATGAAGACATATGTCCATTACAGAACAGATGATAAAGTTTTGTACATAGTGTGTACATAGTTATCTATATAGGCTTTATATTGTTGTTTTTTTCTCGCATATTTTGACTGTTTATTATGTTTATTATATGTATGCTTTGGCAATGTATGATGCTCATTACCATGCCAATAAAGCCATATTTGATTTGATTGATGGATAGATAGAAAGATGGATATATAGACATGTATGAGGGGGGTCACTGGGTTCGGCAGTGGGGTTGTCCGTCAAGCCTGATTATATATTTATTCATTCAGCAGGAAGCGGGAGACTAATAAAGTGCCGGTTGTTAGACCTCTGCACTGGCGTCCAGTAAAATAATTCCCTTTGCAGCTCATAGATTGCAGAGCCCGACTAGACCGCACTTCTGATTCAGAGAAATGGGCCACTCCTCCCTCCATCACTACACACACAGTGATTGAAATGATAGGCTCTCTCTTGCTGCAGAAAATGGGGAAGTCAATGGTGCACGTATGGCTGGCGGCAAAAAGGTACGTACGAGTGTGGGTAGTCGCCGCATCCTGAACGGAGAGTGCACTACAGGAGCTCGTACACACAGAGTGGAAGGCAGAACTCTCTCACACACACACACACAGAGACACACGCTGTCTCAAATAGCCTGGATGGGAGGTATCGTTGGCGTCGTTATGGACACCTCACCTAACGTGCTTCCATTCATGTTAATGGAACTAGGTCTACGGCAGTGTCACGAGTTCTCCTCCCCTCGCCGGCTTGTCTGCGATGTCTACCCCCCCGATCTCTTCAAGCCAGTTTCCGACTAATCCTATCCAATAAACATGAAAAACTGACGCTGATGGTGGAAAAATAACTTCCTTTGTCAAAGTTATTTTGGGGCGCAAGCACCGTTTCTCATTCTTTATTGAGAGAGATAGTCACAGGATTAAATCCAAAACTAGAATGAAGAGTCAGTGGGGAGACATTGCAGAAAAGCCGGAGAAGGGATAAAAATGTCTCCTCTGAACAGACAATAAATGATCTTTTCTTAGAAACCACGGCAATGCTTGACCTGTGGTCTGGGGGGGACGCTCAACCTATCTGCCACTGCACGCCCCTGGAAAAATAACTTTAATTACTAAAATTGAGGAGTTGGATTTGAGACAGTATTGAACCAGTAGTGTTGCAGTCTCAGCCTAATACACATCACCGCCGGACGCATGCAAAACTAAACACCAGAATTGATCCATGCTTTCCTGTCGCCGTTTTCTTGTATCTAGTATTTCAACATGTTTTTGTCGCTGACGTCAGAGGCACGGTGGAGAAATCCCATCAAGCTATGTCATCTCTCCCATTGATGCTGAAAATCACTTGCCGAGATGCTGCTGCACTGAGTTGCAGTCAGGAGCAATATGTTCTTTGACGCATTGCTCGGATCTACCGCCACCATTCTCCAGCGCGTCTCCTCCAAGCAGTGTTGGTTTTGGTCATGCACATTTGAAGACCATCATTTTTGTATAAAATATATAATATTGATATAAGTATAATAATTATATAATCTGGGATATAAATACTCACTTGTATCAGACTGCGCCAAAACTGGGATTACTGGGGCAAATTCAAATTTCAAGTTCCTCAATACACAATGATTGAACCAAGAGCAATAGGCTGCACAGCCAATTACCGTAGACAATCGACAGTCCCCAGTTAGAAATTCAGATGGTTATGGTTGTGGTCACACTTAAAATTCAGTTATCTTGCCTTCAAAATATTTAAATGGTTGGCACTTGTTTCAACATTAGTTTCCTAAATGTACTTGGCCGTCGGGATAAATTAAACTCTAATAACTATCACTAAACACGTTAAAATATATACAACTCAGCTGTTGGAATACCTTGCTAGTCTTTTATTTTAGATTACCCCAACTGCTAGCTACCTTGATTGCCTGTACTTTCCAAGCTGCACTTGGCGCCTCCTGTGGCCAGACCCAGAAATTACCAAAGCAAGTCTTCCCTGAGGAATAAACTAAACTCAGAAATAAAGCGATGGTGAAACTTGATGACCTGTGCTGCTTGCATCATGTCCACATGTCCAGGGAGCGGTTTGTTGCAAGGTGTGGCAGAATACCTAAATAACAACGTTCTTCACCTTGTGGTATGTCAAGGCATTGCACATGGGGTGCCCAAAATAAGTTGCAAGTTGGGAATTTAAAAGGCCAGGTGAACGATACATAAGGCTTTAACAAATGTAACATACATTGACAGGAGTGAAATAAGTAGAAATGATTCTAAATACTTCTGCTGAAACAATAAGGACTATGCAGAAATTTCAGCAAGATCATTTTCTTCAGAGCATAGATGGCAAAAAGCTTTAGGGAGTGACTGCATCGCAAATAGGAGTGCATTGAAATAAAACTGAGTAAATAATAAAACGTGTTTAGTGCGCCCTGCAGCACAAATTATAAATGTTATAAGAGTGAGAAAAAGAATTGCAGTCGAGAGTTGCTGCAATGCAAGCCAACTCGTTCTTTGGTCAGACTCAACTCAGCAAGGCACAGCTTGCACGCCCATATGCGGGCCAAACCATTTCCCCACGCAAAATTAATTACCATCTAACGGAAAATAATGGCACAAAATGAGTAGACATCAAAGAGTGTTTACTTTAAAACCTCAGTGACAAGGAAAAGAACAGTAAACAGAACAGTAAAATATGATAAAACATGAACGGGAACAGACATGCACATTGCACACTGTAAATACAAAAACATTAAAACTCCTCTACAGGGTAGAGGGATGGGGTGTGGGCTTTAGTATGTCTTCAATAGCAATGTCCATAGTGTCTCCCCTCTAAAAAAACAAAAAAAACAAAAAATCAGTCAACACTGCCTGGATTATCAAGGTTGAAGTTAGGGCTGAGAAAAACCCTCTAATATGCATCTCGATATCTATCCGGGTAAAAAAACCGCCAACTTTTAGCACGGGAACATGTACACCAATAGCGAGTGATTCAGCGTGCACCCCCGTCCCCGGTAGCCACGCCGCATGCCGCCAACTCGGCATGCACATTGACTCGATATATTCGATATTCCAAAATCTTTCTCACTATCAAAACACGATATGCTGTCAATAGCGATATCTCGCCCTGCCTTAGTTGATGTTTAACTTGTTACCCAAGTCAAAACAGACAAAGGCTAGCTTTAAAACCAGGTGCAGATATACAACCGTATAGTTATAATCCCATTAAGAACTCAAACCCAAGTCGCACAACACCGTTGGATGGAAGTGCATCCGCCGTGACTTCTGATCACGCACTGTCCCCTGAACACAGTGTAGTCAACCAGCTCCCTGAGGATCGGCCATGTTTGCTTCTTCTCCGGTTCGTCCGGGTTATCAGTCAGTGTACTCAGTGTACTTCTTGGCCGAGCCGTGCACTTTGCTGGCCGGGTACTTGAGGCGGTTGAGCGCCATCTTGCGGAGCACGGCCTGTGGGAGATCTACGTGACACTTCTCAGCGAGCTCCAGGAGGTAGATCAGAACATCGCTCAGCTCGTGGGACAGCTGCTCCCGCTCCGCCTCGGTCCACCCGGGGAGACCCTCTGGAACCTCCCCACGCCACTGGAACAGCTCCGACACTTCACCTACCTGAAGAGAGAAACATATTTAGAGCGGTGTGCACAAAAAGTATGCTCGGAATCTTTCAAATTGTTTTAATGCCCAGTTGTCTAAGTCAATGTCACACCTGCACACGAAGGAATGCTCAGGTAGTTAAGCAACCGTGAGGCATGTTGTAAAGCACATCATGAGGCCCTTCGGAGGAATTTATTCAAAATAGCAGTATGTACACATTACAGAGACTTTAGAGCAGGCCGGATACAGACAGCCAGACTCCACTCTACTTCACTGGAGGAATGCTGTTCCACTGTCGTTACAAGAACGATGTCACAATGGTAACCATGCTTCTGGCTGGTAAAACTTCAAGCGGTCCCCGGGCGCATGTTCGCGTGGTCATTTCTGTAAAAATTCCATGTATCTTCTTTGCTCCAAAAATAAAGATTTGCTGCGTTGTTGCGGTCGCTGTGGTGGACAGCACGCGGTAGCGGTGTGGGTTGGGCATGCAACAATGGCTGCAACAAATTTGTTTTAAGTTGTGGTGTAGTGACCACTGCATCGCACCGGTGTAGGTGGAAACCCGGTGTAATAATAATTACATCCCCAAAACGTGCATCATAGGGGATGTCATGGTTTTGCGCGTTACTCGTTTGTTTTATTGTACTCATTCTCATATCAAGTTTTCAAACGGTATCGGTGCAGACCCGCTGTTACAGTGTCAACTATTTTTGTTGGGGGAAAAAAAAGCCAAAATGATGGCGTTTCTAGTAGTTCAGAAACGATCATGACACATCGTTATATCCAGAATTGCTTCTTAGAAAAAACTTCAAAATAATTTCTAACAAATTAAACCCTTGAGATTATGAAAGCATTTTGAACACATATTTGTTAGATTATTTGATTACATCTTAAAGTAACCCAAAATTAATCCCAGATTGGATTTTAAATCATAATCAAAATCATGCAAATATGTTGCGTTTGTTTGTTCTTATGTATTGCATTCATGATAATGAGGCAATATGACTGTGGCAATATGACGATCCGTCTAGGGCTAACAAATTAAATCAAGTAAAATAGACTTACCTCGCCCACCATGGCCAGCAAAAGATTGCGAGGCTGGTGAAACTGGTTCCAGTCGCGCTCGTCAGTGAACTCGGCCTGCAGCCGTCGGACGTCTTCGAACGTCGGTTCGGCGCTGAAAGTGAACCGTTTGATGCTCTCCGGACCGGTGCCGTTCTGCTTTGGTGACGGCACCGCAGCGCCGTCCGCGGCGTGCTTGCTACCGGCAGGCTCGGCCGCGCAGCCGTTCGTGTGTCCGTTGGTTGCCATGTCTGTGGATGTGGAAATCCTGCACCACGCAAACTTTACCCGCCAAGGCGCCAAAATTATGAGCTCGGAAATGACGTCAGAAATGGGATTCACGCCCACATCCGCCATACTTCCGGGTTTGTATTTTTTTGTACTTCCATCTAATTTTATTAACTTGAATGTATTTTCTCAACTAGTAAATACAATTATAATAATCTAAAAATAATTATTTAATCACTTTTAGTTTTTATATTTCGTTTAAGAACTACGCGTGTATGTTTTTGGAAAGTGGCTCGGTGGACGTGTGGGAACTACATCTCCCACAATGCACCAGTGGCGCTGTGTCGAGCAGCATGGCCGCCCCCACCGGTGTGCTGCTGTCTCCTCTGCGTGCTGTCAACAGTCATGGCAGATCTCTGTGGGTCTACCGCAAGCGGTGGTCCGCGCACCCATCGAGGATCCACGGGCTCAGCACCACCGCGGCACCATGTACGGCCCAGGATCGGCCCGACGTGAAGAGGTAGGCCGCCCTAGAGTTCCTGGAGCCGCGAGGAGAGGTGCTGGAACTATGGCTAACTAACAGGATTGGGTAGTAAATGGATTGCTTGTAATCAGATTACATTAATCTGATTACAAAAACAATAACAGTACTCCCTTACAATTACCCTTTAAAAATGGTCTAGATTGGTTACATTTGCCTGAAATAGAGGATTACATCCTCGTTCAAACTTGTTCCAAAGTCATTGTTGTAACTTATAAATATGCAAGCATCAGATTCCCTTTCATAAGGGACCACACCCACCCACTGTTAGTGCCACTACTAAGTTTAAAAACAAATGTAATATAAGTTCAGAGCATTTCCCATTACGACCATGATTGATCTTTTCTCTGTGTGTCTGTGTTGTAGTGTGAAGCAGAAGCTGGTTGGGGTGGTGGGTCTGGAGATCCATGCTCAGATCCAGTCCAACACCAAGTTGTTCTCTGGGTCCAAAGTGGGCTTCTCGGCGCCGCCCAACTCGCTGGTCTCATTGTTCGACGCGTCCTTGCCTGGCACTCTGCCGGTGATTATCCACCAACACCTTTTATACAATCATACGTTTCAGTTGACACTTTCTCTTCTCTCTATCTATCTTTATTGGATAGGATTAGAAACTAGGTTGAAGAGAGCGGGGCTGCGTTGAAGAGAGCGGGGCTAGACATCGCTGAAAAGCTGGCGGGGAGGAGAACTTGTGGCACTGCAGCCCTTGTGTCCTTATTGCCATTTACATGAATTGGGGCGCATTCGGTGCGGTGTCCATAACCACTCCACCAGACATGTTAGGAAAGGTATCGTATAAGTTAAACTGATTTTCAATGTTAATATTTTTTACAGTTATTTTATTTATTTGCTGGAGCAGATGAAGGCATCCTATCATATTTTCTTTCGATGTTAAACCGCTAATCAATGGAAAGATAATGGAAATATTTTGCTCTTTCAATGGTTTTAAACTTTTTTGGAATTGTTATTTTAAAATGTATATTTTGAGGGATACAATTCTTAATTTGTGTGTGTGTGTGTGTGCGTTTTCTCTTAATAAACTGGAATCAAGGTCTGAATTTAAGGTTTCATAGAAAAAAATCTGGATTTTATTAAGCGAAAATGTACTGCCCTATCTGATACACTTTGCAACCTGTATGAAAAATACAATTTACAAAAAGAAAGACACATTTTAGTTTTTTTTTTTTTTAAATTAAAATTAAAAAACATTATTTAAAGGCACCATTTTTCATATTTTATAGGATAGGATTTGACGGAAACTGGGCTGAAGAGATCGGGGGTAGACGAACGGACGACAACTCGCGGCACTGCAGACTCTGCGATAGACACAACCCCATTAACATGAATGGGGGCACGTTAGGTGTGGTGTCCATAACCGCTCCACCAAAGACACCCTAGGAAGACACTTTTGAAAGACTGTTTGGTCGTGGTGTTCCTGTGGCAGTTTGAAAGATTCAGTGTCTGTGCTGGACCGCCCCTCACAGTCGTTCTCACACTAACGTCCACCGCGTGGCTCCCCCAGGTGCTGAATCGGCGCTGTGTGGAGGCGGCTCTGATGACTGCTCTGGCTCTCAACTGCACCATCAACCACAGATCTTACTTCGACAGGAAGCACTACTTCTACGCTGACCTGCCGGTCCGTGTCAATAAACACACATTAGACCATCCAAAGCACGTACTCGCTTCTAGCTCAGGCCACACAAAAACTTGATTACCCGCGCTGGGGTGTAGCCGCAAAGCGGGTTATGTTTTTAGCCACGTTGGTTTGTCCCCTCAATAACTGAAAAAGTTGTGCACGGATCTGGATGAAATTTTGCAGAGTTGTTTGAGATGACAAAAGAAAGAAGTGATTAGTAATTTTGGTAAGTTTTTGATAGATTGCTGTGCGGTCACATGACTAGACTTCCGGGTCCAGGGGCCGCTGGGAAATGTAGTTGGCATGTTTGCCGATGGCGTCAATCACAATCGCGCTACTCTACGAATACTGGGTTGCCACACATACTGCTAGTACTAACAGCGCTATGTTTTTGTACAACTACAGTGCAGGTTTGCAATCTCGTTTGCTTCTCGTTTTTAAAATATTTTTATTCTAAACATATTTGCTCATAATAAAAAGATGGCTTTTTGATAATGGAATGTTTTGACAGCCTATAATATGAAGAAGCGGATCTCTACTTTTTTCCAAAAACTGCTAATGCAACTTCTTCTTTCTTTTTTTTTGTTAATGTTTTTTTTTCCAGCCCATTCAGGCTGTTTTTTCCAAGCTTTATTTATTAGGGTTAGTGGAAACAGGTGAAGATGGGGGGTAGACATGCGGGAAATACGTTATACCCAACCAACTGAGCTACTGGGCAGCGCGAATGCAACTTCTTCTATTCTGGAAATTTCTTTTGGCTTTAAATTCTCATTTTGGGACTCTTACTTGGCAACCAAATAATTGTCCATTAAAGATGTTGAAATTACATTTTTTCATTCACTGCAAAAAATATCTATCCACCACTATCCATTTTTTGCTGATATTCAAAACCCAACCTGCCTGCCATCTGCTGAATATTAAGAAATATTATGTCATCTTTCCTTAGTGCTTCAACCAGCACTACGCCCCGGCGCAGTTAGTAATAGGCAGAGTGTACTGCCGATTTTGGCTGAATCTATCCCCTATTGGCCTATGCATGTTATGATCAGCAAGACCACCTCATGACATGTGGTGGTCTACCATAGGGCTGGCAGGTGGGAAGTACGTAGACACGCATGCCCCGGTTGGCACGGTAGGCAAACTATGCCAGCCTCGGAAGAATTGTAAACTGTAACCATACAAAACGTAGCTGTAGCGGCCCCGCACTGCGGAGAGGAACCAAGCAGATCTGCTGACATTGGCCTTGGTTTAATGCATGGGAGTATGGATTGTTTTCATAATGCATTACGTGCCATCACCTCTGACGGGTGAAGCGCTGCCAAAGCTGTGCACAATGCAGAGGCGAGCAGTCATGTTTATTTTGCCTTTTGCTCGCGCGTGGAGAACGTGTTGACAATTGATCTGCTTGGCTCGATCAATCAGTGCAATGCTTGCACATTACAACATGCACACGCTGAAACGCGCGCGCACACGCTGAAATGCGCACACACTGAAACGCACATACACACAACGGTAAAACCTGACAAAAGTACCTAGTAACTAACAATAATTTTAAAAGTTGACGGCGGTTAACCACCTCATGTTTCGTTTCCTTTAAAAAATACTCTAAAAAATAACTTTTTAAATACTGACAAAGCCTTGATCATTTATATGAAATTTGTTAGGTCCACTACATCAGTAGTAATGATGATGATGACAATGATTCAATTCCTTGGCAATTACCAACTATGGAATGATTTTCTCAATTCATATGGTTTCTCATACATGAACGGTTTTACTTATTGGTATCAATAACTATTTATGTTGCTGATGATCCTTTACGCTAATACCAATAATTGGTGGCGGCAAGCCTCTGTGCCATCACCGTTGCCACGGTAACAGATGGAGGAGCAACCCTGCTCTCTTCCTCCCTCCCTCTCTCTCTCTCCCCCTCACAATCTCTCTCTCACTCCTTGTCTCCCTCTCTTCTCTTTCCTAGTCTCTCTCTCTCTCTCTCTCTCTCTCTCTCTTTGTTGCTCTCTCTCTCGCATTCTCTCTCTCTTTTCTCCCAACCCACCGAATATCCCCCTCCCCTCTATTTTTTTCTTGAACCCCTGTCTTCCGAAGCGTCAATCTCTCTCTGCAACTCTGCTTCTCCCCTTCTCTCAATATTCCCTCTCTCTTTCTCTGTCTTTTGTCTGTCTGTCTCTCTCCCATCTCTCTCTCTCTCTCTCTCTCCCATCTCTCTCTCTCTCTCTCTCTCTCTCTCCTGTGATTGCTGATTCCCCAGTGAGTAGAGAAGGTCTTGGTCTGCATAGTAATGGAAGTTCTCCGCCTGCATCCAGTTGCTTCTGTTTAATTGATGGAACTCCTTGCTTCACCTAACGCCCCGGTGGCTCGGCGCTCCATTGTTATTCCACAGCCATGTTGGCCACAGATCATCTGTTGTCCACTGTTGTTTTCCTTTCATATCGGGCTCCGCTGAAGGATGGAGCTCTCCCGTTGCTCATGTTGTGTATGAGGAATCAGGATTTAAAACTACTCCCTACCAGAGATGGCAAGTAACGAAGTACAAATACTCAAGTACTGTACTTGAGTAGTTTTTTCATGTCTCTGTACTCTTAGAAGTACTTTTTTCTCTGATGACTTCTTACTTGTACTGAGTAGATTTTTAACAGAAATATCTGTACTTCCACTCCTTACTTTTCCCATAACATGTTCGTTACATTTTTTTTGCACACCGATGGTAGGTGGTAGGGATATGTAATAGTATGAATGAGCCAGTAGGGGGCGGTAATGCCGGCAGTGGGATTTATGAACCTTGAATGAAGCGAATTGGGTTCGGTTTTTAACATTTTTTTCAAACATTCAAACATTTTAAAACTAGCAGTGAAAAAGTGGATTTTATAAACAATTTCAATTTTGTACTTTTTACTTTCAAAAATACTTTTTGAGTACGTTTCAGAGCCTGTACCCTTTGAATTAATGCGATAGCTTTTGAACGGATGGGTTCCTCCCAGATTCAGTGTGTTAATGCTGTAGGGTAGGTTCATGAACCGATGAGATTTTGGAGACCAGCCTCTGGGGGCCAACACTTTTGTTTTTTCATTTTTGTTTAGTCCAGTCTGGCCTGTACTGTACAAGGCCAGACTGATGTCACACTTCCTACAGAAAGCATGACTCTACAATATTTTGGGAGTTTATTGGTGCTTCTAACGCATTCCAGAGATCCCCCTTTAGCAGTCAGGTCAAAAGTTATCGTGTTAACGTGAAGGATCCATCGCGGCGGACGCAAAAACCATTCCACCCCCCCTACGCTCTCTCTCCTAGTCCTGACAATATTAGATACTGGAGGGAGATCTCCGGTGATTTGATATTAATCAGAATGAAGTTTATTGCCATTGTCACAACATCACAGATGATACAGCATCACAGACTAGGAACTGTTCTTGGTACGGGTGCTAGACGAGTACACAATCAGATGTTTCACCTGCATTAGAAGGCGAGTGTATGTCCCGTCCAACCGATTTGTCTGCACTTTTCCTCAACTGCCCGAACCTCCACCCGCAGCATCCCTCTCCCTTTTTTCGCCTTCGCCCACTCACAAATAAATGTAGTGTATCCAGTAGGGCTGCACCTAACGATCGTTTTGCTAATTGATTAATAAGCCAGTTTTACTGGCGATTAATCGGTTCATTTTTCCTTGACACTGGAAAAATTGCATTGGGAACAATATATATTCAACCCGTTTGGACAAAGAATAAGCCAAACCATGAAACGATTAATCACTGCCGATTAATCGATTAGCAAATTAGTTGACGATCATTTCAATAATCAATTATCATCAATTAATCGGTTGCAGCTCTAGTATCGAGCCGTAACCGCTACGCTTCTCCCTTGCTGAGTTGTGTATCTATCTCTCTGTCCCCCCCTCCATGCTTTATGCATGCAGCAACAGGTGAATCTAGCAAGAGAAAGCGAGAGAAACACGCTGTTCTGTTCAGCGGCCAGGCCTGTAAATCACTACAATTGATTTTTGCATAGGGCTGCTCAATGTAGCTCTTGGAAATGATTTATTCTCCTGGTATTCAATCAATATGCCCATGTAGAGAGCCGTGTGTTTGGAATGGCATGAACATCATGACGCCCCTGTATGTGGAAAAACAAAGCCACGCATCTTGTTTAGATGAACAGAGTAAGAGGGGGGGATACAGTACATGATGTCTGTCACGTGCTGTAAATGATTTATTAACTATATCTACTTTCTAGCAATTTGAGTGCCAAACATGCTCACGCTAATAAACTTGGACTGATGTTTGGAGTTCCACCAAATATTCAGTTTGAAATATATCTAAACAGTACAGTGTATAATCTAAGAGGATCTCGAATGGAAATAAATGTGTTTTAGATTTTTTTTTTCCCCTCTTCTGGCAGTCTTCTGGTTTTGTTGGCATAATCATTATTCATTATGTTTTCAGTAAGGTACTTTATTTGGTGGGCCAACTCCAGATTGTGAGCTAGTGTCATGGGTCAGGTAGACTGACTGGAACAGGTTAACTAGAACATGAGTCAGCCCCATACATAGTCTTGTCACTGTGGCTTAAGACCACAGCACACTAATGCTGTCAATAAAATGGGAAAATGGCAATGCCTCTGAAAAAAAGTTCCAAGCATAATGAAACATCAGATACATTTTCTTAGTGCAAAAATCGTTGCGGACTAATGGTTAATAATTTAATTGCTGACTGTATCGCATTGTTAGGTAACCAAACTCCGTTAGGAGGAAGCAAACCCAGAACTCTCTGTGCGACGGGTACATTATTATTGCGGTGTGCAGCTTTGAGCAGAATTATGTGTTTTCTCAAGCGTTGCCTTCGCCTATCTGCTACTCCTCAGGCAGGCTACCAGATCACTCAGCAGCGGCGTGCGGTGGCGGAGGGCGGGCGTCTGGAGTACGCCATGCTGAACAGGGCAGAACGCGCCAAACAGCTCCGCACCAGAACGGTCCGCATTAAACAGATCCAGCTCGAGCAAGACAGTGGCAAGAGTCTCCATGACGACGAGCGGAGTCAGACGCTGGTGGACCTCAACCGAGCAGGTACATCAGTCCCTAGTGTAGGGGTATTCCATCTGACGGTTTTAGACCGTTCAAGGCAATCACAAGCTGCCATTATGAATAGATGGTGTCATCGCAATCTATATTGAAAGTTAATTTATCTGGTATATTTCTATGGCCCGCTACCGCACCAATTAGTTTATTTTTCTTTTACTTTGCTGCGCTGTGAAACACATGATACATTCACTGAGTTTGTGTGCGACGCTGCTAGCAAACTGCCCACCACCCCCTCTCTCCCCCTGCGATCCGCCGAGCCATGGTCCTCGGTAGGTAAACTTCTGGCCACCCCCTCTCTCCCACCAGCCGCGGTCCTCGGTGGGCATACTATTCGCCACCCCCTTTCTCCCCCCACGGCCTGCGGTCCGTGGTAGATTAACTGCTGCCCGCCCCCTCACCTCCCACTATCCGTGCCGGGTATACGGCCCACTGCCCAGAAGTCTCTCTCGCCCTGGTGGACCTTAACCCAGCAGGTACCTCACAGACAAGTGAACAAAAATTTGACCATGCGTCTCTAGCTTAGCACATATTCGAGGACTTCTGAGGGACTAGAGTTAGTATTTTTTGTAATGTTATTGCTGTAATGGGGTTACTTAAGCCCACTGGTGCGCTAATACTGTGGTTAAAAAAAGTACCGGTACTATCTGGCCGTCTCCCACAGCAACAGGTGCGTTCTATACATACCTGTAAGCTAAGAGGGTTCACAGCACTCCCACAAGGGGGAAAGTGAGCCTGTGGAAACGCCTACGAAAGGCACCAGAGTAGAGTAGTGCCGAGTAATGCTGTCATTCTATGGTGAAATTATAGTGTCTGCTATGACCCAACCATGTGTCCCCCTACCAGGTGTGGGTCTGATGGAGCTGGTGATGGAGCCGGACATGACCTGTGGTGAAGAAGCTGCTGCAGCAGTCCGAGAGCTCCAGCTCATCCTGCAGGCACTGGGCACCTGTCAGGGCAACATGTCCGGTACGTGCTGGGGCTGGGACCATGTACAATGTCATATATCACAAATCCTTTCATAAGCTTCAACTGGTCCAGAACTTGGTCGCTCTCATCATTACCAAAACCCCTTCATCCCGTACTGCAGCATCTCCACTGGATCCCCATACAGTTCAGAGTTCCACCCTTCAACCCCATTCATAACCTCACTATCCCAAATCAACATCCCCTCTCTCTCTCTCCCTCAATTCGTCCCCCTCAGTTCTCCCCCCCCTTCTGCCTCATCACCGCGTAGCTTTCAGTCCCCAGCTCTGGAATGCGTTTCCCCCAGCATCCGCAACATTGACTCATTTGTGATTTTTGATCTTTTCCAGAGGGCCAGTTGAGGGTGGATGCCAACGTGTCGGTGCACCGCCCGGGGGAGCCTCTTGGGGTCAGGACCGAGGTGAAGAACATCAACAGTGCACGCTTTGTGGCCAAAGCCATCGGTGAGCTGTTCAGATTAAAAGGATGCTGCAAGCATCTTCGCTACGATAAGTTATACAGGCGATACAGACGTCAGTAGTGTAGCCTGGCAAGCCAGAACCAACGCATCGTCCACGCATCGCACATCACTAGACGTTGCATTGGGTCTGGGAAAAGCAGACAGACGAATCCCGTATACGCGCGGACCAATCGAAATGTGAGTGGAGTTTGGTATAAACAATGCGAGACGTGGGCGGAGTTTGGTTATCACGCCTCTTATCCCACCTACTGCCCTGTGATTGGATGATACGATTTATTATACTTTTTTTCACACGTTTTTCAACGTTGGTTTTACCAGACCCAATGCAACCTCTAGCAATGTGCGATGCGTGGACGATACGTTGTTTCTGGCTCGCCAGGCTACAGAAGTGCGGGTCAGTAGGTTGGTACAAAATGACGCCATTCTATTTCCCCCCGCCCCCACCGAGTAAAGTCAGTTAAGAATATGCCTGCTAATGCATAGTTTATGAATGCGCTCTTTATTTGAACCTGAAGTTCAAGTAATTATTGCTGATAGTCAACAAACCGTCTCGTCGAGGGTGAATCTATGCAAACAAACACACACCTTCTGTCTCCCACCTCTGTCTGAGCAAGCTGTCTGGTTCCCCCGCTAAGAGCTCAGATTAGATGAATGCTACCTGCCTACTCCCCCAGCCTGAGGTAAAAACCAGGGAATGGGAGGTTATTCTGTGGTGAGCGGCAGCATTAGGATGCAAAGAGCTAGGCGTTAGCAGCAGATGTTTGCTGATTAAACTGGCAGATGTGTGTAAACGTTTAGCTTTTTGTGTCGTCAACACTTCTCAGCCTCAAACACTACATTACCATGCCCCATCCCTATCTACACACTTCTTTGCCTGAAACCTATTGTGATAGTTTTTTTTTGTAATATGATCCCTAAGACTTGTAACTTTTTTTTTTTTGGCCATTGATTAATCAAGCAATTTAATTGAAGTTTAAGTGGTTGCGTGATTGAAACCACTATTATGAATGGGGCCGTGTTAGGTGTAGCGTCTTTAACCACTCCACCCCCCCCCCAACCCCCCTAAATATTGCATCTCCACATATTGCAGATTGCAATGTTTTCATTTTGTTGTTGGCATGGAAGATCC
>OMKY01045346.1:0-11897 GCA_900302395.1 Bregmaceros cantori
CAGAGACAGAGACTAGGTGAGAGAGATAACGAGACAGAGAGACGGAGAGCGAGAGAGAGAGACAGACCGCGAATGGGGGGGGGGGGACGCTGCCGTGCCGACACGAGCGTCGTCTCGTCAACATAATGTTCACACACACACACGGCCAGTGCGGCGATGCACTTAAAGGCAGCGTGCATGTTTTTTTTTAGACAGGAGACAAGAAACTGCGGTTAAAACCGTACCCCTCACGGTCTATTAACCGCAACGCGGTTAACCTACTTTTGCGGTTCATCGTTCAGCCTTACTATACGCTATTCCACTGTTAGTGTAGTTCGGCAAACTAAAAAAAAGTGTTTGGCCAGCAGGACCTCTAATGCCCCCATAAGTGTCTGTGCATCATCCATAAATTGCAGTGTGAATTATACAAGCATCCCGAATCAATTATTTAAATATGTAAAGTAAAACGGAATTAATATTGCAGGACGCGCGTATTTGAACGTTGTTCCAATATATATTGGAAGTTTGGAACATTGTTCCAATATGGACGTTGCTACCGACAGTCATATTAGACACACAGAAGTTGAATGAAGTTTGACTCAGTGACTGACTTCTCTGGTTTGCTTATCTTAAATTTGCCTAATATTCTGGTGGGCCTTAAAATGAAATAAATAAACTTAAGAGATCGAAAAATCTGTATTGTATTGCCTTATAGTGCAGAAAATTTCCAAATCTATACAATAATATAATTGTATTAATAATTGGCCTTTTCCTCTATTTGCCCAAAATACACTTTTGCAGTGACCCACCACAAAAATATTAAGTTGATTCCTCAGCCAAAATATTTCATTCATTTTTCAGATTTTGGCCCCGGTGGATAAACTGATTTTTTCCAACAGATTACTACATGTGAAGTTAGGCTTTACAAAAGATAAAAGTATGAAGAAACCATTGAAACCAAGATTGCAAATCCGGCTAATCCAATCACGATTAGTCAAGCATGCACGCCTTGCACGATCTCGCTATCGTTCTCTCCATCTTGCCCCATGTGTAGCCAATGTGAGCGTTCCAGTCTGGACAATGCTCGTCAATAAAGACCCATAAATTATAACACCATGAGCCGAACAGCACATCATTAACATATCGTGACACCCTAAACAAAACACATTGAACATTGAAACGGGTATACATTTGTTGGTGGAAGTAAAACATTGAGCGTTCAGTGGGAAATAAAGTACATCGGTCTCCAATTATAAATGATTAATCCATAAATTGCATAGCTATTCATATTCCGGAGATCTGAAATGGGTGATTTCGAGCATTTAATTGACGCGCGTTTGCGTGCGGATTGCAAGTGATGTATGCTAGCTGTTTATGTTGAGTTTGGAGTGACGAGTTGGAATTGTAGACGTTCCCAAACGTTCCCAAATTAGGACCCAGTCTGTATTCCAAAGTCCATGGACAGGCACAACCGCGCGACTACGCGGGACCTACCTGCGACCAAGCAATTTGCTTACCAGACGTGTTCTAGGGCATTAGTGGGCTGTAGATGCCTTATTTACAAACATGTACAATCATGTACAAATATGTTGCAAACGTGTACAAACAATACATCTGGGCGATCACATGACGGCGGTTCTAACCATCTGGGCGAGCAGCTGACGTGCTCTGGAGCGTCGTAGAACTCCTCGGCGTCACTGGTGTCGGGCGTCAGTATGGAGTCTGACGCCATAGCTGCTGCCGCCGCGGGAGAGCTCCTCTCGGTTAGTCACACAAGTCAACCATGCTAATGGCTTGCGCTTAGCTTAGCCACACTGGCTGCCAGTGTCAGCCACCTAGCTACCAAGCTAAATCATGCTAACATGGCTTTGGCCGATATTGTGAGCTAGTACGATCGTGTTGACAGCGCCGCTCCTTCCGAAGTGCGTTGGTGACAAGGCGGTGGGAGGATAGCCGACAGTACAGGACGACAGAACGATCGACAGAATGGAAAATACGCTCCTCTACTCCAGCGTCTGGTGCGCGATACGTCCCCGCCCCCAGACCTCAGCTGGCAGAGGCTCCGAACTTCCCGTCGGCCGTGGACCTTGAAGTCGGAGCCTATGTCCGATTTATGGAGTCCAGTGGACTATTGAATGAGCTGCAGCTGCTAGTTGTTCGGCTAGGGTTAGAGTAGCCTAGATGTAAAAACACAACACACTCCTTGGCCGTTTGGAACCACGGGGCGGGGCAAGTCTCTTCTTCTGGCCGCCATGGAGCTGGCAGCGGTGCACTCATATCCTGACAGGTGTCGCTGCTGCCCTCCCGTGGATCAGTGATGCGTCCTATCTTCTCACACTACCAAGGAGGTAGGTAGACTGGTCGAGGGACCAACACACTGCTTCACTGGCACTGTGTCGTGGTAGTCAATATTTTGTGGATATGATTCACGTGACACAGGAACTGTTGGTACCCGGTCCACACAGAGAGCAGACTGGTTGTTGAATGATCTCGCGTGTTGACTGTTTTGTTTGAATTTTGTTTGAGCCTCTCTTTCCCCTCATACTCATCTGGGATCTCTGGCGCATGCTCTAACATACTAACATAGCATGTTAGTATACTAGCTCCCTCACCTTGGATCTACGCATCATCTGGGCTCTAGGAGCTCCCACTTTGCAAATTAAGCACTGCACAATTGGTGACCTCACAGTGTTTGGTTGGTTTTGGTTCGAAGGCAAGTAAGCTTTCAATCTTCAAGCAAACAATACTTTGCAGTGAATATGAAATACGCCATCAGGTCCTATCTCAAATGATATAGAATTTGTGTGCTATTGTGCATGCTGGAGTCGTGTACAATGTACCCAGGCAGGTTGGCCTAAGTCTTCTAAGAGTGAAGTTCAATGACATCTGGGAATTGCTCAGCGATTGAAAAGCCCTTGGTCATTCCCAATGCACATTGTCCCCAAACAAGATGATCCTTGGCAGACTACCAATGATGCCACCAAAGCCGGTGCATGTTTTTTTTTCAGCTGACCTGTTGGTACATATAGCTCAAATCAGAACAATAACAAACATTGTACAGCAAGTGTCGTTCGGCCTTTGGTAAAAAAAAAAAAGTGGGGAGATGTGCAGGTGCAACACAGCTGGGGACGTGTCTGCCTCAAATCAGAAAGAGGTTAATCGGCCAAGAGCTGTATACACAGTAAAGATGCCAGTGCCGACTAGACTAGCCTTGTGCAGTCTCATACTGACACCCAGCACTGTCTATTGTACACGTACACACACTGTGCTGGAACCACGAACAAGTGAATTCACTGCTCAGACACAAAGGTTACATAGGGTTGTCCAATTTGTGTCGCTTCAAAACACAGTCATGTTCCACATTTGGCTTTTGAAGGGGTGTTTTTTGACATCTGACTATATTCTTACAATTTTCTAGTCTTTCACCCAGACGTTTGGTCAACTTAGGCCATAACAGGAGTATTCAGGGTGACTGTGAAGCCAACAATAGAATAGAAATGTGGGGTAAAGGACCCTCATAGAAAAGATGTAAGAACAAAGATGTCTGTTCTGGAATGAACCAACCACGATGGTTTATCATGTTATTACAAATAAATTACATTTCTTGAGACTACAAATACCACTATTTTCTTATTGAACAAAATGTTTGTTGATGCCTCTTTGATCTATACCCTTAATATACAGTCTCTTTCCTCCAATGATAGGACTTCTAGAAGCGGCCCTAAGTTTAGATCGCCTTCTAACAATTGAGTAACGTGAAGTTTTCCGCCAATAAGCGTCGCAGCTGAGTGGACCAATGACAAGTCTAGATACTCCTGGCATGCGCAAGTTTCCTCCTTCCTATTGGTTGAGTGGAGCTTCCAGACTTCGCTCAGTGCTGATGGAAAAAAAGTTATTTAAGCAGATCGATTAATTTGTACACATTCACAAATTCTGTTCAATCAGATTAAATATAACTACCAAAGCCGTATAATGTATGCGAAATAAGATAATGGATATATATATTTTAATTTTCCAAAATGATAGTAATAAACAGTATCCACATTTAAATAATTTGACTCAAGTGAAATATAATGTCATCCATGGGGCTCGATATGATTGAATAATATGTAAATAAGTCTGCAATTTGATGTATCGTTGGGAGCTCACGTATGTAAGCCTTCAATTATTGATTGTTGATATTGTGATGTTCTTAAAGGTATTTTTCAAATTGACATTTTGGTTTGGCTGATTTGTCAATTTTGTATATACCTCTTATTTAATGCACAAACAACAATTTAAAAAAATAGTTCCAAAGGCTTTTAAACACTTGCCCAGTCTTTTTTTGTTGATGTGTTTAGTTGGACTGTTTGTCTGAGGGGCGAAATTCGGTAAACCATTCGGGTCTCTTCTTTAAGCGCTAGCTCATTGCTTTCTGAATTGTGGCAATATATTTAAAGCAAAAATTAAAAAGGAGTATTTCTTCAACTGTCAGTGATGAAGCAAAATGAACGGTTCTGTCGCGAACGCCACATGCCTGGTGCTTGGGTGTGTGGTGTAAGTGGATTTGGGGGGCTTGGGGTGAGGAGGGAGACTCGGCTGCTCGGTCTGTTCGTCGAAGGTAAAGCGTGTTTCTTTGACGTTTCCGTTGTTCGATTCTCCTAATGCCAGACAGCGATCGGCCGCGCAACACTCAGTGCCTGCGCAACTGATCAGCCCGTTCGAGCGGCGTTTAGAGCGGCTGCAGTAGCATCATGTTGTCCCTCCGTACGGCTCCTGTTACCGGGCAGATAGTCACACACACACGGACACACACACACACACACACACGTGTATTAAATTAGTCAAGAAATGTAATAAAACGGTGCAACGATGCATTGATGAAAACGGCGCACTCATAGTCATAGTAGTGGTAGTGTATCAATCGAGTAAAATAGTGTGTGTGTGTATAAAGTCAATGCTGGTTTTGTACAATAACAATAATAATAATTGTTGTTGTTATATAGATAATGATTATTTGTTTTTAATACACGCTCCAGATCAAAAGTACTTTCCCGTAATGACAAATCATTCTACTACTGGTATATTAGTTGGGCTCCCAACGGCACATGTAGATGCGTACTTCACTTAAAACTGATCGATTAGAACGCCGTGCTAGAATTGCACCAACACAACAGTCTAACTTTTGTTCGTGTGTCGGTCATGTGCAAAGTCCTCAAGGTTTCTGCGTGTGTGTGTGAGAGAGAGAGATCGAAAGAGAGCTTGAGGGTTTACGGCGACAAGGGAAGAGGGGGAGAGAGAGACTGGAAGAGTAATAGATATACGGAGAGAGACAGAGAGTGTGAACATTCTTTTTCGGAGTTAGATGGAACTTGGCTCAGCTCTCCGCTCCCAGTGTTGCCACCATCCCGTGTGTCACCTTAACGCGTCCCTACATTACTATTCTTAGTAACATTTTTAATAGGACTATTATCCTGATCGTAGTGTCTTAATAGTGGTATCTTAATAAATGTTTTAATGATATGGTTGGCCGACGGGCGAAGCGGTGTGCCGCGATGCCAAAACACGTCGCCGTCAGCTGGGCTTAGCACCACTTTGAATGCCGCCCGTGTTGTTGTTAGCTGCTACCCGTTAGCATGTCAGAATGCTGCTAGAATGGCTACACAGATAGCGTGAACACTGGCGTGTTGTTGTTTTTTTACCTGTTACCTTAGTAAGAGTCAACATGTCGGTAGTGTGATTGTCGCTTCTAGCTTGGCAACAGAGTCAACACCTCGTTGGTGTCGTAGGTTAGCTGCTAGCTTAGTAAGTGGACACATCAGTGGTGTGGTAGCTGCTAGTTTAGGTCCACATGTCAGTGTTGTTAGCTAGTTGCTAGCGTAGTAACGCAGTCAACATGTCGGTGCTATCTTGTTGGCTGCCAGCTTAGTCACTGTCAACAATACATGTCATTGGTGTGGTGTCGGTTGCCTGCTCAGTCAACATGTCAGTGCTGTATTGCTAGCTAATAACATACATGGCTGGCAGAGTGGCAGGTATGCTTTGGGTTGTTCGATTTGTAGCACAGTCAAACTGTCAGTGTTGTGAATGTGGAATTACATGTCGGTAGTCAATCTATGGCTACTATCAAAATAAGGACTTGAATGAGTAGCTGTATTGAGGAGAGCCTGAGCTGCGACTGGTAGAGAAGGTAAGCATCACATGTCATGTAAATCATCTTCAGTGGTCAGCCAGACTACGGGACTGATGATGATGAAAGCATCTAGGGATGGCTGTCTTAACCGCTACCGGGAAAGCCAGCCGTCGATGCGCCCATATAGGGGCAAACCATCTACGTCCAACGCAGGGTCTAGCATCATAACAAGTGTGTGCTGTGCAGGCGTTTCAGCATCCACATGCCCGTGCCCACGGGTACTCGACCCCGTTGCAGGACTCTGGTACTTACTGCCCATTATGTAGTGCAGTCCGATTGCACATATCAAACTAGAAGTATGCAGTCGGTGCCGACTGCTAAAAGTATATCCACCAAAGGCATATATACCCCATAAATATTGTGGAACCAATTCTTTCTGCAGGAACTAGGGCGTCACAGGGGCCATTTCTTTGTGGCGCCATTGCATGACATGTGGCATGTATGTTTATGGCCAAGAGCCCAAGACGAACAAAAGTCAGCCGTCTTGAAAGATGCTCTATATAAAATCAAATGTGTATGCTCTGTTATTCTTCAAACCAAACAGCTATTGTGAAAACGAGGCTAAATACATTTGGGGCAAACCCATCCACCGGGTCAGAAGTTATGGACTATAAAAAAGTCCAGCCATTTTGAATTTAGTGCCATCTTGGTGTAAGTGTTGGGCACCAAAAGCTCTTCAGCTCATGAACCTACCCTAGAGCATCAACGCACTGATTCTGGGACAAGAATCAGTGACAGACTTTACACAGTTGGCGGCGCACTTACATTGTAATGGTGGATATCAAATTCAAGTCACTTGAATGTATGGGGATTAGGGATGGGCGTTATGGTCTCAGTTAATCGATTAACGGATAGTTGACCGTTGAGGGTTTGGTCGACCAAAATCCAACCAAAATTAATCGACTGAACACGTTTCTTTTCCTTACCTTCCTGACGTACATTTACATTTTACAGTGTCTTGTGTTCGCAATGCTGAAGGACTTCTAAAATCTATTAAATTTGTTGGTTGTTTCATGCGGCACTCAGAGTTGGAACAGCAGTAATTTAAAGCAAAACATTTGTTAGAAATGATTTGATACACGTTTTTTCTAAAAGACTTTTCTAAAGACGTTTTTTTGTTACATATCTTACAGATTCTTAAAAAGTAATCGATGACATTAGGAAGTGTCATTTCATGGCCGCAAGCTTACCTCAATTATGCTGAACATGGCGGACACGTCAATGATGTGGAGTTAACTGCTAGCTTGGTAACAAATTGTCAATGATGCGTAGTTAGCTGCTAGCTAACAAAATGTCAGTAGTCTTGTCAGCTGCAGCACAGCGACACTGTTAGCATGCCACTGGTATGTTGTTAGCTGCTATTTCTAGTCTTCTGGTCTAGTCTACAGGCCAGGGGTGTTGATAGTGGGTACTGGGTAGCTTAGTGATGTATTTGATACGTCATTGGTATAATGTTAGCTGGTAGCTAACATTATATAACTGCTACATTATATGGTAGTTATATAGTAGTGTTAAATGGTAACAGTCTAACCAGTTAATTGGTAATGGTCATCTGTTGGTAGAGAAAGACGGAGAGGGGATTAGAAGTTTAGAACCCCTTTTTTGTTTTATTTGGAAGAAAATTGTTTTGAAAAAGGGATGGTCACTAGTCCTCACATTTTTTCCATCCAGTTTTTGCATTTGTTTGTGCATTTGTATCTGTATTTGAAAAGTTGATGCGGTCCTGTGATCCCCCAATTAATAAAATGTCTTTCTACATAAAATGATCGTGAGTTACAGATCTACTGGCCACTGTTGATACATGTTCAAAACTAGAAGCACTCAGAGTGCAAACCTGCGCCAAAATCGCACTTTGTAAGCCCATAACAGTTGTCAAACTATGACGTTACTTATAGGCTACAGAAATGCACCAACATTTAATCACTTGTTCCGTTTGTCAATTCCAACAACTGTACAACATTTCATCCAGATCCGTGTGTAACTTTTTCAGTTATCCTGCTGACAGACTGACAAACGGGCAAAAATATAACCTCCTTGGCAGAAGTAATAATGTAGATGCACCAAAATTGAATCACTTGTTTGTCATTTCCAACAACCGTACAAAATGTCATTCAGATCCGTGCTTAACCTTTTCCGTTATTCTAGTGACAGACAAATCAACCAACCAACTCAACCGAAAACATAACCTGCTCGGCGCAGGTAAAAATGTAAAGAAAGATCTAACGTATGGTATTTTATCATAAGGCAATTGTCCTAATCTCCAGTCTCCACTGAACTATGTAGCACAGGACTCTATTTGCTTTGTCAGAAGTGAAGACTTACCTTTTGTTTGTGTTTCCAGGTGTGTGTGGTGTTGGGGTCAGGTTATGGAGAGCCCCGCGCACAGAGGAGAGACTATGCCCATCGCCATGCACGACAGGTACCGTACTGTGTTCAAAGATCCTGGTTCTGACTTCTGAGCTGACAATGTTGTACTGTGGGTTGTGGGCATAGACGGTATATAGAATAGACGCAGTGTGCGTGATGTCATCCCATTGCTTTTAGCGTTCTTGGGTTGAAGACGCCAGAAGTCGTGATGTAGGGTGTTCTGGGCTCTGCCATTGTTGAGAAAGTACCCGTTTATTGGCTGGTCCGGGGAGGTTTGGAGCTGCCCCGTTTCCAAATATGGATCTAAGGCCTTGGCTTATACGGAAGGCAGCGCTACAGTATTAATTTAATAAAATAATACAGGTAATGTGATTTGTGTACATGTGTACATAATTTCAAAGCCCATATTTTTACCCGATTTAGAAGTGCATGTGTAGAGAACAATGCCTAATGATGTCAAAGTATCGCTCTGAAAAGCAATAGTGAATAACTCCCGATGAACTCCCTAGCATGCTAATAACCGCTAGCCCAGATGCTAACCGGCTTTTGCCCAACGGAGACGCACCTTGACTCGGCAGCACAGCTAAAGTCACAGCTTTAGCTGGTGTTGTTGGTGTTGTCATAAGTAATTGGGTAGAAAACGATCACCATATGGGACTTATTTATTACATCATTACGTATTGTTCTCTACACAAGCACTTCTATATAGGGTACAAATATAGTCTGTTGAAAAAATGCCACTGGAGCTAACCATAGCGCTGAAGCCCAGGCGGGCCACCCCTCCCCCCACTCCCCGCCAAATTCAAAAAATGTATAATGCCAAATCTGGCGCGTTTGGAAAATCATGACATACCTAAAAGAATTATTACGGGGCATACCAGCAATACAAATTGACATGGGATTTTGGTCCACACGTTAAATGGGTTAAAACAGGCTGCTAAAATTGCAATTTCTTAAGGGGATTCCATAGGGTTTTCTTTCTGAGTCCACACACGCCCCCATTAGGCGAAAACCAATGCGGAAGTAAGCTTCAACCACGGGCTCTAGCGAGACGTCCATATTATATACCGTCTATGGTTGTGGGGCTCTGTGTGGAATTATGAGGCGGTGCGGGTATTCTTTTTTGTGCATTAGTATACAATAAAAATGAAAAAAATGCAGCTGAAAGTCACATTTGAAATCAGCCCCGATGTGATATGTATTTTTATTCAGATATTTTGAAAGATCAGGGACCTGTTCTCCACTGTGATGCATTTTTACACGTTTTCGCACAGCATTTTATCTAGTGCATACTTGGTTATTTCTTTCACCATGGAATGAATGTGTGGGTAAAGGACAACTTACTGCTGCAAGTTTATTTATTGTATATATATTGATTGAATATCTATCTCTATCTTTATCTATCTTATGTATTTAATTTTTTTTAAATTTATTTGTATGGTATTTCTGATGCAGAATATACATATATGATGGCATCGAAAATACATCCTGATCTATCTATCTGATATATTCCGTGGCGATTATTGCATTTGTTGTCAATTTAATCCCATAATGGATTACGATTTAATCGACTCATCGGTGCATCCTTGCAACATACTATGAACAATTTCATAAACAACTAAAACATTGTTATTTTGGATTTAACAGAAGGTTTTGTTTATATGGGTGGTGGATATAGGGAATTAAATTACTTTAATAAGAAAAACGTACAAAGCCTGAATTTCAGGTTTAATTGTTTTCTGTTTTCTCAAAAAAAAAATTAGTTTTAAGAACATGACCGAGTTGGCATTTTCCCAAGAAGCATAGTAGTTTTGTACTGATGATTCTTACATTGTCCACTGTGTCCCCCACTTGACCCAGTTTGTCAGTGTAACAGATGGCTCCAGAGTGGCCTTTTAACCATGCCTGGAAGAATTTAATTAGTGTCACTGATACAGCTTCATCCCGATGCTTGTTTCAATGTACAAGAAGCACAATGTTTAGCTCCTTTTGTAATTGGCAGGTTTTATCACTTTTCTCATCGGTGGAAAAGTTTTAGCCAGAATTTGAATACTGGCATAAATGTCTTTTATATAGCAACATGCATACAGTATACAAATGAAATAATACAAATAAAACAACCCACCCACAAAGCCCCCCCTCCTCCAATCACCTATGATGTATAAGCATTTCAGCAGTCATAGCACAGAAATACATTTTCCGTTCATTTAGCCCCATAACCCTGGTCGTAGATTGCTCTTTGTGGAATGATATCCAGAAAAGCAAGCTTCCAATGTCACTAATTTCTTAGCTGCAGTAAGCCAAAATGATTATTTTATAAACGGGTGATGGCTGCTGAGGAATAAAATTAAAAATCATTGCGGACTAATATTGGCATGTGTCTTTAGCTTCATCCATTCTGGAGATAGCCTTCACACTCCAATGGCTCCATATGGAGAAATTGTAGTATTTTACTGTATTTCATTCTCGGGAAGTTATCCCAGAGTTGTAAAAAGTACTCCTATATTGCCTATATTGTAGAGTTTAAGGCTTCTGCTTTTGAATATTGTCAATTTGTCATTATTGGTTTGAGTCTGCGGAGCTTTTTTATTTGTATGTGGTCTAAAAGGCGGTGTTCTGTGATCCATCGCATCACATGTGGTTTCGAAATGTTTCAGTTGTACTGCTCAACTTTGTAGTCCAGTTCACACACATTCAAGGCCGTATAACACCAGAGGATGGATGTAGGTATTGTAGATTTTGGCTTTGATGTGGATTCGTTTTGATGTAAGGAGTTGTTTGGTCTTTCCAAAGGCTGCTCAGCCTATCGCTATTCTATGTTTTACGGCTGTGGATCCGTCATTTGAGGCTGATAATTTGTGTCCATGGTACACAAATTCTGTGACTTGTCGTATCAGTTTGCCGTCAAAACAGGGTTTAGTTGTTTTTGTCGGTTATCATGCATTCTGTTTTGGATACATTGAGAGGCCTACTTCAGTGCCGTGTTTTCCTAAGGAGTTTCGGAAGATTTGTAGGTAATTTTGAGAGCTGCTAATGCCGGATATGTCATCGGGAACAACCTTAACCAGCAAAAATAACAAAGAAAATAACAACTCGCAGGCACAGCTCCTCTTCATACTAGATGCTAAGATAGTGTAATGTTCCTAAAATACATAGTAGTTATTAGTTAATATGCTACACAAATGATTTCTATATTGTGTATCAAAACAAAATGATTCTTGGTGTCACAACATAAGGTAGAAATCCAAATAATTATGGGACAGTGTCGCTTCCTGTCCACTTGGTCATACTCTCTTCCTTTCTATTTCTTTGCATATTGGTCTGCTCGTTTTTCCTCATTCTGCTGAAAAATGTATTCTGCTAAAGATTTCCACTTTTG
>OMKY01045348.1:0-14909 GCA_900302395.1 Bregmaceros cantori
GGGGGGGGGGGGGGGGGGGGGGGGGGGTGTTCATGATTGCGACACTTCGGACCGGCACGAGATGGAGAGCAGTTGCTGAAACAAACTATATTGATTATTAATGAACACATGTAGCTACACACACACATGCGCGCGCGCACACACACACACACACACACACACACACCGTGGTAGTCAACCAAGTGTGTGCGTTTCGATCTACATGTGAAGACTTTAGTAATGCACGCGTATACAAGTAATGCACACGGAGCAATATATACGACGTGCACGGCAGAGGTCAACTTCTACCATGTGCGACTTGTGTGTACGGTGGTGAAGGGGCGTGCGTGTGTGCGTGTGTGTGTGTGTGCGTGTGTGTGTGTGTGTGTGTGTGTGTGGGAGAGACGGTTGAACAGTGCGTGTGTGGATTTTGGAAGCAAATAACACTATAAGACAGTAGATTTAATGTAAAACGCTACTGAAAATTCATTCTGAAACGTATTCTTTCCTGAACTACGCCGAGTCGGAACAAACATATTCTTGCCTCCGTGCGTGCGTCATTCTGGCAGGCAGCAGTACTTTGTCATGTTTCCATATCTTAACCCTTGGTCCGTGTGGCTAAATTACCCTATACAAAGTATTGCTGCAGTCGGGTGAATGCCGCACGCACATGATGAATCCGAATCAGAAGACTTTATTGATCCAAATTGGGATTATTTTCATTCGGCAGTCTCGGCTCGCAGTCAGTATAGGTATATGGTAGTGATACATCAGACAAGTAGATAATGAGCAACACATTATGCATGCAATTTCCAATTTCCAGAGCATTTGTATCGACTCGGTTGGGGTCAGGGATGGAGTTATTTCAGTATGAATGTTCGGTTAACAACATCAATGAGTTGTGCGTGGGCCTGCACACAGGGGTCCTCCACACGAGTCTTCCGGTTTAGTTAATTTGGTTTTATGAGTCGCTGCCTTTTGAACAGACCGTACATGGTTGGTTTTATAGCTTTTATCGGGTCGTTTGACACGGCTACCTCGAGGCACACGTGCGAGTCGCTTCACCCCCGCACCCCGCTGCACGGACGTGACCTTGCTGCTGCTATACGTTCAACTCACACGCACGTGCGCGCAGTTGTCCATATGGACGCGCATGTTGGGGTTACATTTCCAGAGTTCTGTGTGTGTGTGTGTGTGTGTGTGTGTATGACATTGTGTGCATGGGTGCACTTTATACGTACGTACACATGCAGTTGTTTTCTCTGCATGTGTTACAATGTGTGTGTGGCTGTGTGTGTGACTGTGCGCGTGCGTTGCTACGTCGTACATCATGCGCAGTTGCATGCTTCGTGTGTTAAAACGTGTGCCTTTGTGTTACGGTGTATGTGCAGGCGGAAATGGTACGTTGTTACGTTGTACATATGCAGTTGTGTGTGTTGCACACAACTGTCGCTGTGTGTGCGTCCCTCACTGCGCGCGGGCGTTGCCATACATCGTTCAAATACAGGTGTGTGTGTCTGCATATGTGCGCATACGTTGATACGCTGTTGTGCATGGATTTGCAGTTGTGTGTTCGCTATACCAGCTTCATGTGTGGTATAACCAGGTTATTACACACGCATTCTGATAAGTTTACGCTGCGCAGCCAAGTAACGAGGATGGGGACTCGCGGTGTCGCTGTACCCCCCCCCCCCACACACACACACACACACACCAAATATACACGCGCGCGTGGAATATAAACACTCGCACGGCACATCTCCAGACTCTGGGTCCATGCAGCTTCAGCCGAGCGGTGTGTGTGGAGCGCAGACGAGCCGACGGAGTGTCGCTTTTCCGCTGAACAAAATGGCAGCCAGGCGGGTAACGCTGGCACTCGGGGAAAGAGAGCGAGCGAAGAGAGTGAGCTCCTCGTTAGCACGTTACGTGCACGTCGACTGCGGACCACCGAGCACGATAGTTGCCTTTACCAATGCGCACACGAACGTCAGGCCGAATCAAGATATGCCGTTGTAACGACTATATGTATATTCGTGAGCTCAAGGTATCCTTCCATTAGAAGCGCGTATTGGACCGTCGGGTTTGGAATACGTGGTGTGGCTGGTATCTAGCTTGTCTATAGCGAACCTCGTCTATTTGGGGCGATACACTATATGTTTGGACTTGCGGGTAGGTTCAATATGTTGACATTGATCATGCGCCGCTGCGATCTGCTCAACGCCGCGTTGACCAGATCGCAGCGGCGCATGATCAATGTCAACATATTGAACCCTCCTCCGGTGGTATCAATGAAGGTGAAAGCACGTTGCCATAGAAACGTAAACATCTGAACAACCCCCTTCATAGATGCGCAATGTAGCGCTTTCAATGGTTTTATGCGTGCACATGTTCACATATATGGACACACGCATAGGACGCATGCACTCTCGTGTGAACGTCTTCTACACACACGCACGCACGCACGCACGCACAAAACCTCGAAATCCTGCGGCTTGCGTCGGTTGGCGAGGGTATAAATATAATATGAATATTGGGATATACGCGCATGCATTATTTATTTATGTGTCCATCCACAGTAAACCATCAACAAGTGTCGTTCATCACGGATTTTTTTCACGAGTGATTTTCATGAAATGCTTCCCCGCGTGTTTGACACAAAACGTACACACAACTGTTGTATTGTATAGACAAAGTACACGCGAGTCATGGTATCCTATTTGGCGACGACGTGCCGCCTAGGCGGTGTCACGAGGACAAACTGTGATTGATTTACGCCCCCCACACACACACAAACGCACACACACGCACACAAACACACACATACAACACCAAAGCAACGTTACGGTCTCCACAAATGGTGAATTCTTTAGGACATTCTGCACTGATACTGCCCACCTGTGGTGTGAATATAGTCTATAGGCGATGCAGTCGGAACGGACTAACGGTGCCATAGACTACGAGGATGATCACTATCGCAACTGCAGCGCAAGCTACGTTTGCGAATATCCATTGCGGGATCATAATGTCGCGCTAGTGAAAATAATAATGACATATAGTCTCTGCTTTATAATTGACACGATGAAAGCACCAATTGTGTTAATTGATGTGAATTCTTGCGGAGGTGAAACGGCAAGGTTCCTTTAGAGAAACCCTCAGCGATTGTTGAACCGACAGCTGAAGGCTGCTCAGCCGTTGAGGGCTTTCCCTATGCACGATGCATTGAGCGATTGTGTGTGTGTATTCTTGCAGCAACCGTTGGTGCACACCCTTCACACTTGTAACATCTGCTCTTTATTGTGTTGTCCTTTATTCTCATGTTCTGTGTGTTGTCTGTATATCGAGCACCACACAACCCGCGACACGCACGAGACATGTGCATCAATACAACTGTGTGTGTGTGTGTGTGTACACAGGTGTGTTTTCGTGCGACAGACGCGATGCATCGCACGACCCGGATAAAGATTACGGAGCTCAACCCGCACCTCATGTGCGTGCTCTGCGGGGGATACTTCATAGACGCCACGACCATCATAGAGTGTCTGCACTCCTGTAAGAATCATACATTATTTTCATAGTCTTTGAGCTGTCATCAGTGGAACACCAGTTCTAGAAAGTTCCAGGTTCTAACTGCACTGCAAACAAGACACAACATACAGGGGCTGCTACTGTAACACATTGTTTTGTTTAGGGCTGATTATTTTGATCAGCGAATTAGTACGCCTTTTTACTGATGATTAATCGATTAATCTTAATTCGTTTGAAATTGGAACTATTATTAACCTGAAACGTTAATTATTTAAAGTTTTCAATGTTCATTTTTGTGTTTTTGCTATTGCTACCATTTCCATTTTTAGTATTGGCATGCCCACTCTTCTCTAACGTATTGTGTTTTCACCCATTATGTGTCGTTGTGGGTCTTGCAGTAACGGTAATCTGTATCCAAGAGAATGGGCGGGGCCATGACGCTGGGAATGCCAACTGACAACATACATTCAACACGTTTAAGAGAATGGGCCAAAGAAAGTAAACTATTAATCGATTTTTCATCAAATTCGTTGGCTTTTCAATGTATTATCGTCGATTAATCAAAGTTAGTCGGTTGTAACTTGCAGCTCTAGTTTTGACAATCCATGTTTACTTTTCCCTTTTTATTATTTTTATTATTAACCTGATAGATTAATATTGCTATGCAGTGTCGTTTAGGTGTGCCTGTGTTCGGTGTTTATTTCACCCAAACCTACAAGTGTATTTCACATCAAGCTTACTTGCTGTCTTCATCATTGTATTGTTTTTGTTGATGGGAGGCTTAATGGTGTTTAGTATCTAAGAAAAATGAGTGGGGTCATGATGCTGGGAATGGAGACTAGCATTTGGAGCAACCTATAGCACATTAGTTGGCGAGTACTTCAATAATTGAAACTGTTGCAGCTCTGCTCAACAGCAGCTGATCCTAATTAGTGCAGCGCTTCAGTCATAAGTTGATCTGCTAATCGGAGACCACATTAGTTTGCACAGAACCAAAACGTGACGGGTCTTTCTGAAACTGGAATTGCCATCTATCTGTCTTCTAGTGCAAATAAGGCTAAGATTACTAAGTTACCAACGACTTTCATTGATTAGTCGAGCAAAAAGCTTATATTCTGATAAAAAAAAAGATTCATTTCAAGAAAATCTGCGCAATTAAATATGAATGAAGCGTTTTCTCATATTTAATTGTGTCGTTTTGTAGTCGATTAATCACCATTAAGGAAGTAATTGTTTTGGTGCTATTATCTTTTATGTTTTAGATAGAATTTCCTTCATTTACATGTCATGCAGGACCAGTGAACATCATATTGGCATTTTAACACTGTAAAGAAATGCGTTGATGTTTAAAGGTACACCAAATAGTCTCCACAAATGATGTTGAAACACACTAGCTTAGGATGTAGAAGAAGTGGATCTCTGCTTTTTAGGACACATTGTTATTATAATTTTCTACATTTCTACATTCTAAAGATTCTATAAATGTGTTTTGATGTCTTTGGCAGTAAGTATGCGTTTTCTGTAGGACATCTGTAGAAGTTTCCTACTTTGCGGCGTTGGAAGAGTTAGTGACATGACAGGATCCCACTTCTGACACCGTTTCTTCCTGTCTGTGTTGCAGTTTGTAAGTTGTGTATTGTGCGGTACCTGGAAAACAGCAAGTTCTGCCCCATCTGTGATGTTCAAGTCCACAAAACCAAACCTCTGCTGAACATCAGGTACTAAAACCTTAGTGACCTTTTTATGGTTGGCTTTGTGTTCCTTTGTGTTGCTCAACTATCACACACACACACACACACACAAACGCACACACACACAGTGTCGTAATCTTCATCTTTTTTTTTTGTGGCTGTCTCTCTGGGAAATATCGGACGTCGAAAATCAGGGATCGTATGTGTCCAGGCAGTGCAAAAGGCTGCCGCCACTTGCGTTGCAGCACCCGTGCGCCAAATTGATGCATTGGCATTCATTCCTGTGTGCACTGTCCGAGTAGAGGGGGAGAGAGAGCGAGGGAGAAAGTGTATGAGCAAGCCATCAGCGGAAGAGCAAGCCATCAGCGTATACGGGTGGACTGAGGCCAACGGGCTGCAGCCTCAGTTGTTGTTTACGCCCTGTGTTGTATTGTGATTCTTTCGTGAAGTGTTGACGGGGCATATGCGCATGCTCCTTGCATCTTCTAGAATCATTTTCTACTGGCGTCCGTCCACACGGCATTACAGAACCACTGTGTGTGGTTGCACATTTTTGAAATCTCTCCTCATTTTCATAGTCATATGAAGCGCTCCCAAATTGGCTCAAGAAAACTCTGCTGCTTCAATGTATTAGTGAAAGAAGCGGAGGCAGACAACCCAAATGATGGCATGACAACATGGATTTTCGTAGATTTTCTACCGACACCAAACGGAACCACAATGGAAGGGTGCCTCTGGAGAAGCACGATAGTATATGGTGATGATTGTCTTCCTTCGAAGTTGGACACTTAATTATCTCTTTTCTCTGTCCTTCTCTGTGTTTCTCCCTCCTTCTATCCTTTCTCAGTTTCTCTCTATCCCCCTCCTTCCTAGTGACAAATGTTTTCTATCTCTATCCATATTCTAATCTTGCCACTGTTGTGCTAACTGCTAATGTCTTCGCAAAGCCATACACCTGTAACATTCAGCTGTAAATGTGGGTAAAAATGTTTGCTTTCCGTTTCCAGTTGAATGTTTTTTCACCTTCTCTTCTCCTTGTGTCTAATGTCTCTTTGTGTTCTGTTCAGATCTGACAAAACCCTTCAAGATATTGTCTACAAGTTGGTTCCCGGCCTCTTCAAAAGTAAGACTCAACAGACCTCTCTTGAATCATTTCTAGATTGAAATTATTGACTTATTGTTATAATTATTATTAGTAGTAGTATTGTTATTGTCATTGTAATGATTGAGGATATATTTTTTTTGTCTTTTTCCACTTATTAAAATAAAAATACAATAGACAAACAGTGGAAAGGAATAATAGAAACTCCATACAATCCAATACAAATGTAAACATTAGCTAAAAGTCTACTTGGATTTTGCTAAAAATCAGGGAGAGGAGGCACGTTTTAAAAAACCTTGCTCAATCCTGCTGAGCAGACATACCAGGTAGATCATCCCAAACCCTGACTCTATGACTCTTACCAAAGTCTTAAAAATAAATGAGCATGATGTGTACACTATATTGATATTGTTTACTAAGGCTGATTGATGAATTGCAATAGTTGATAAACCGCGGTTGGAACGGCGCAAGGGAGCACATCACGGTTTATTCAAAAAACTGCATGTGAAAGACCATGTGTTTTTTAAGTGATTATTGCACGTTAAATGTAAATGTGCAATAACGTCTTTCAATTATGTCTTGAAAGCGAAAATACTTCATTTTGACGCCTGGGAGGCACACACATTGAGCCTGCAGCTTCACTGTAGACATGCCTCTTCATCTTGTTGGTGAATACAAACAATATGTCATAATACAATCAATACGAAAAAGCACTGTCAAAGGCATTAAATGGAAGTTGTATGTTGTTGTAAAAACACTAATGAAACATGCTTCGTTTACAGCTTTTAAGTGCACTAATTACAGTGCAGTTAAAAATTTGCAGCCAACCACCCCCTCATGAACAAACCAAAAAACACAACTACAAAACCACAATATATCGCAATGGTAGAGAAAACGCAATTATTAATTTGGAGCAAATCGTGCAGCCCTACTGTTTACTAGTATAGCATTATAGTCAGCAATGCACATAAGCAGGCATGCGTACCAAAAATTAAAAACCGAAACCACGATCACGTAACGCATTTGCGTACCTATATTTAATTAAACAAAAAATATATATGTGACAGTGTGATGGTATGTAACTACTAACTAGACACGTACTAGACCTGTCAGTGCCCCTCACAAGCAGTGAAGAGAGAGAATGTGTGTGTGCGCTACTCTCAAATGTTGCTCAGTGTAGTCGGTGCGGTTATCTGGCTATTGGGGCTCCGGTTTAGGAGCTAATGTTGCGGACCTGTTGTGATTTTCTACACCTAAAGCTAAAACGTTGTGTTATCCAACAAAGCCAGTTAACAACTGCAACGCATCTGTTGTGTCCAAGTGACATAATTCATTCCGTGGGCGCCAAAGTTTTCACGCCGAACGCGCCGACTGGATTGCAGCAGAACAAAGGTGAATCATCATCGAGAAAAGAATAAAATAAGATAAATAAAACACACTAAGTAATTATAATATGATATTTAACGATAATGACAACTAGGGTCAAGGGAGCCCAATAAAAGAAAGTAAAAAAACTATCAACATATGCACAAAACAATAATTGAAAAAAAAGTATGTACCAAAAACTTGCTGCTGGTACTTATATGAGTAATTCATCAGAAAAATTATGTGCACCCCTGATTATAGTTCTTCTCTCTGTATCACCACCGAAAACTCCTTGAACTCTGCCTATGGATTGGATTCTGATCCTACCAACCGCGCCATGATTAAACTAATTTGATTCATCGGCACCCTGATGGTTTGGGTTAACGCAGAATTTTGACCTTTTTTTCTCTCCCTCTCTCTCTTTTTGTAACAGATGAAATGAAGCGGAGGAGAGATTTCTACGCGGCACATCCCTCTGCAGACGGTGAGTGGACCAGACAACTACAATATCGTTATGTAGCACTCATGTTATGAGTGTAAGGTTTCATCTGGTGTGTGTTTTGAATGGATGAGTTGAATTTAGGACAGCATGTAATGCCATGAATCAACAACAAAAACGGGGATACATCCATGTCCACGCATGACCCGTCCACCCACTGCACGTGACTAGTGCGGTCATTTGGTCTGGATTAGCAGGTTAAAAAACGGTGTGTCAATCAAATGAAGTTATCAAATCGCAGCTCGGTAGGTGTGACAAATGGCATGAAGGCCCACGTCTCGATTCGAACAAAGCCTTAACAGGGTGCTGATTGGATCACCCGAACGTATCTGATTTGTAGGCCTCGTTGGTCCAGACCCACTGCACCGCCGTGAGCAATGCGTGGACATTTCGTTGGTTCTGGCTTGCCAGACTAGGTTCAGCTTTGGCAGGTGTGCAGTTTTTCCATTCATAGTCCTTCATGGTGGGCGGGTGAAATAATCTTTGTTTATGTAAAAGCCTATAAAGTCTATCAACATCCAGTAGTAGCCCAGGTATCTGATATTGGGTAGATTATTTGAGTAGATTGCCTAATACAGGTGTAGGAATTGATAGCTTCGTTCACCATAATTTGTTTGGTGAAATGTTTGGTATTTGTGAAGGTCTTCAGGTGTTGAGTAATTCCAAACTTTCAGCAATTTCTACTGTAATTACTTGAAGTTTTCTTAGTATAAATGTTGATATGTAATATTAAGACAGGGCTATATATCAATATTTACAATATATCAAGAAGTTTTTTGATATTGAGAAAGGGGACATTTTGCCGTATTGAATATATTGAGATAATAGGCATGCAGCTTCACGGTTACGGTGTACACTGTTACGGCGCTAAAAGTTGGCGTTTTTTTACGTGTATAGATGTATTATATTGTGTGAGTTGAGGGTAAGATTAGAGGTTACTCTCTCCAGCTCTGTGGCAACTGTTAGAATTTCTGAAACATTGCTGTGCAACGTTTGCGTTTGTGCTCATGTTTGACAATGTAAATTGCTAATCTTTATCACAAATACACTTCACCCTCTGTCAATAAAAGTAATGTAAATGAGTAAATGGCGCTTGCGCCAAAAAAACTAAACAAAACCCTAGTTTCCCTGTCTACAGAAGAAAACGGTGACTTGATTTGACATTCAGAAATGAAAATTACTTTGATTTTCAATTCAACTTGTAGAGCACATAAAACAACTCTGCAGACTGACGTCACTGAAACCAATATTGTCAGTCATCAAATGCATCTAGCAAAACGTTGCCTGGAGGGTCAACAAAACTGAGACGGACAACACAAACAACCCATCGACCCTAAACAGAGCCACAGTGAAACGGGGCTTCTGGATAAGGATTGACCCATGTTGGTGCAGATTCTGCTACAAGTTGAGAGAATGGCTGTTTTCCCTATATGGTGCGCATGCCATTTTGGAGGGTTGTCCAAACTCTCTATGTACCCTATATAGTGCACTATATGGGGCGCACGCCATTTTTTTTAGGGATGCCCACACTCTCCATGTACCCGATGTGCGTAATGCACTCAAAATATGGCCTAAACTACAAACATGGCATGTCGGGAGTCAATGGCGACCGACAACGGTAAATTGTTATAAATGTAAAACTACTTTTTTGTGGTGATTGTTGAATTTTTAATGTTATAATTTTCACGGCACCGACTCAATTGTCCGAATTCTCGGCCGTTGCTGTTGAGTGCACTATATAAGGAGTAGGCAGTAGGGAATAGGGAGTGATTTCGGACACAGTGAAATATCTAAGAACCTTGCATAACTGTGTTTTCATCATTTTTGTGTGCATAGCTTCTAACGGGTCCAACGAGGATCGCGGAGATGTGGCCGACGAAGACAAGCGAATCATTACGGATGATGAGATCATCAGTTTGTCCATCGAGTTTTTTGACCAGAACAGGTTAGTACGCATCAATTACTAGAAACACTGTAAGAATACAATCGTGTGCTGCCCAGTAGCTCAGTCGGTTCGAATCCCACCACCGACGTATTTCCCGCATGTCTACCCACCCCATGTTTCCACTAACCCCAATAATTAAAACAGCCTGAAAATGCGGTGAAAACATAAAAAAAAAAGAATACAATCGTAGGGGGTCGTTGGCAGAGTGGTTATGTACACCACACCTAACGTCCCACCATTCATCTTAATGGTACTGTGTCTATATCGGCTCCACTCGTCTGCGATGTCTACCCCCAGTCAACCCAGTTTCCGACTAATCCTATCCAATAAAGATGGTTATGGCAATGTAAATACCACGGTTACCCCGGTGAGATTTATGTATCCTAAATCCAGATGTGCTTCATATGTAAAGCTACATCCCAAAGCTCCTTCTGTCATTGTCTGTTTCACGCTGATTTACCTTTTTGTAGATTAAAATACATTTAAAACTGGCAGGTGACTGTTTCCATTATAGTGATTGGCTACAAGCTGAGACATCATCGGATGTCGCTCCCATCGGCTATAAATCAGTGATACTTCCTGAAATGTGTGTGGTCGGTATGTTCCTGCTTTAGCTCATAGTTTAGCTTAGGTAGATGATAACCGCTAATGTCCAATATAGCTTCATAAATGAACCCTCTAGGACATTTCTTCTACACGGACACAACGTTTTCTGATTATCTGACCTGCAATAACAGTGACATAATTAAAATCCATAAAAATAGAAACTTTAATATGAAACATTTTCTATGTATTTTTTTAGATATCAAAAAATATTTTGAAAATATATTTGAATTTGGTCCCTACTTCTGGAGCCCTTTGAATTGAACATGCCTACACCTTCTTTTATTTTATTTTTGTTTGCTTCCAGGGTTAAGGTGGCGGCTGGCACGGACCAACAGACCAAGCAAGCAAAGGACCAGGTGAGCCTGACCCGTCGATCAGATTTAACTAGAGCTGGAACTGAATGATAAATCACAATCGTTGATAAAGCATGGTGGGAACACCGCAAGGGGGTGCCCTGCGTTTTATACAAAAACCACATGGGAAAGGCCATGCACTCCCCAATAAGCAAAACCAATATATCACAGTGGTGAACGAATTAATCTCTTCTTCTAGTAATCTAGTCCATAGTCTGTTCCTAAAATCCCAATCGAAAATATGACTTGAAGTTACTCCCTCGGTGTGGTCACATGTTCTTCTGGACCAATGGGATGGCTGCATTCACTGGTCAGTCAATCAAAAATGAGTAAATGGAAGGGGTTGCGCAGATTATTGAATCATCTGTCAGATCCTCACTAGAGCATTTGGGTGTGGAATAGCACAGCGCAAGTTACCGCCATCATTTTTTTAATAATGTAATAGGTGGGTGTGTGCTCCCATTAAATACACAAGTTCAAAGATGAGTCCAAACACAGCGGCATAACGGCAGTGGAAGTCACATTCAGCCTCGAAATCTTACCAGAAGTACCCACGAAACTCGTCTATACCTCCATGAGCATTACGGAATGAAAACTCATAAATAGAAAATGCCAACGCCTCTTTGTTGATACCTTGTTAGGAGCTTTTTGTTGGCCATGCAGGCTACAGTAGTAGCTGACTTGGCAACATTGAAAATGAGTAACTTTTAAAGGAGTTGGTGTGTTTTTCCAGGTGACTAACAAGCGCTACCTTCAGTGTCCGGCTGCCATGACGGTGATGCACTTAAGAAAGTTCCTCCGCAGCAAGATGGACATCCCCAACACCTACCAGGTACACAACTCTACACCAATCTAACGGTGGGAGCGAGTATTGCATGTTATGCCCCCATACTTTCTTATGGAAATAAAAATGTATTTGTAAGGGTTGTTGCTGTTACTGCTTACATAAATGATACAGCATGATTATTATTATTATTATTATTGTTATTATTATTATTTATATATATTTGTTGTTGTTGTTGTTGTTGTTGTTGTTGTTGGATTGCATTTTTATTAAGTTGGAAAAGTTGTCCTGGTGAGAAGGAACAAATGGAAGCAGTAATGTTTAATTCTAACAATGATAATAATGGTGAAGATCATGAGAAATACAGATGACTTGCCGCTTTGTATCTCATTTGAACGTTTAATTCAATAAATGTGCCCCATAACTGACAACTGTGGATTTTTTTTCAGTTGCTAACAAGTGTGTGTCCATACCATTCACATATTTCATGACATTTTCACTCCATTTGCAGTCAGTAAACACATTTCCACAATGCTTATATTTTCATAACATACGTCATATACTTTGAAGTGGAAAAAAAGTGTATTTAATAGTAACATTAGCATGTGCAGAGAAAGGTGAAATGAAAATGTAGTATTTAACAGCGTGTCACTCTGTGTTAAGAGTTATGAAAAAGTATCAAATGTATGGGTGAGCAGTTGGCGATTGAAAAAAAAACAACTTTAATGGAAGTTGTATTTTCTTTAGGGCATGTTCTACCTCTGTTTGTCACTTTAAAGTTATTGTGTCATTTCTGTTGGCTCTTCTTGCGAATATTGATTTACTGGGTAAAGTAGTAAAACTTTACATTTGATGAAAATAAAACTTTCATCAAATGTTACTCTAGAAATCTATAGAGGAGTCAACATTCTCTAAATAAAAGTAAAAACATGCCTCGTTTGTGTTTTTGTTTCCAGGTTGAAGTAATGTATGAAGATGAACCTTTAAAAGACTACTACACTCTAATGGACATAGCTTATATCTACACTTGGAGACGGGTAAGAAATAATTCAGATGTTAAATGAAATAATACAATCAGCTTTGCTGATGGCTTCCTGGGTCAATCTAGATCTTGAAATGCAGTCCATTCAGTCTTGCAGATATGCCTTTTGGTTCTCAACTTCATTCTATGCCACGATCCAGCTTTGTCACTCCAAAACTACATTACTTACGCATCAGTCTCGAGTTGTCTCTGTACTTTGTTATACCGACATATATATCGTCACCGTCATATTTTTGCATTAAAGTATTTTAAAATAAAGTAAATATTAGCCAAAAAGATGTTTCTTACTAATACCGTACCTAGGCTGTCGTTCCTAGATCTGTGTGGGTGTGGTGTGTTTGTTTTGGCGGGAATTCCATTAATTTCTTCCTTTTTAGAAACACGTTGACATTTGCCGTCGGAATTGTTTCACTCAAAACTCACACAAATACGCAGTAATAATGTGACTAATGTTGAGAAGTTGACTGTATTCTGCAACCCATAATCATTTTAACTTAAGTTATTATACATAATGCTGTGTATGTGTCTGTCTGACTGTGTCTGTAAATTAGTTATTGAATTATTCCATTTTGTTTTTCATTTTAAGAATGGTCCGTTGCCACTCAAATATCGAGTCAGGCCCAACACCAAGAAGATGAAGCGGAGTCCGCCACCAGATCCGGATCAAACGGAGGTCGGGACCGAAGCGGACCGACCCGCAAGCAAAATCCCCGGCCCTACGGCACTCCGTTCCGGCCCAGGAAACGGCGAGTCTGCTTGTGGTGACAAAACGTCAATTCCTGCGGCTACGCCACAGGCCGCTCCCTCTGCTTCATGTTCGGCGTCGACTCCCGGCGTTAACCCACAGTTCACACCAAACAGCCCCGGCCTTAACCCCCAGCTCACCCCGTCCAGCCCGGGCCTCAACTCGCAGTTCAGTCCCAGCAGCCCGGCCCTCACCCCGCTGTTCACCCCGGTCAGCCCAGGCCGCGCCTCCCAGTTCACCCCGGCCAGCCCGGCTATTAAACCCCAACAGTTCACGCCCATCAACAACACCAACCACCACCATCACCACCACCACCATCACCACCATGCCGCGGCCAGCCTCGCGGCCCTCGCACTGTCTCGACCGTACCCGTTCGCCAAGTCTCGCAAAGTGCCGGTGAACGGATCTTCTGCATCGTCCGGATGATCATACCGGCTGTGGCAAAACGAGGCACATTAAAAAATATTACATCGGCTTTAGGCTCACCAAGGTCTATGAAGTTTATATCGGCATACCGAGAATTTTAGCTGCTGATAGATTATCGAATAATCTATTAAAATGTATATAGGTATAGGATCTTCTATTGGGTTACTTGGCGACATTGCTCATCGGTAACGCATTGCTCATGCTTGCACATACACTGATACGTTGTAATTATATGACAATTTCATTCCAGTAATAAATGCATTTTAAAACTACGATGTGTTAATTACTAATTATTTCGGTATTAGTTAATATAGCTGGCCTCTAAAATGACTAGTCGCGTTTTGCATTCCGTGTTGCATTATCGGAGTGCTATTCAAATGGCAAGTAATGCGCCACACATGGAACTATACGAAACGACTTTTCGTAAAGTTGTAAAATATTTTTGTCCAAGTAATTGTGACGTCATACATTTCCCCCTGCACCCCGACACTGCCGAGTGAGTTTCGTACACCTTGGTGTCCACCTTGGCTAAAACGTGGAGCACGGCTCACGTGATTTTATTTTTCACGGTCGCGTTTTGTAAAGTATTCGTGTAATTGTCGCCGCTTTACTGTTGTTTTAAAATATTCTTGACGAGGGAGATATAAACACGCCTCGATATCGTTTAAAAAGATGTCATTATTTGTATTTTAGTTCGTTTTTGGGCCATTAATGACATGAGTATGTTTCAGAAAGTTCCAGAAACCGAGTTGTATTATCTTGTTAACGAATGTCAGGGTTTCTAAATGGGCATCCACGTTCAGTAGATTAACTAATTTGGAAAATTAGACTTTGTTTTCTTTTAATT
>OMKY01045349.1:0-10711 GCA_900302395.1 Bregmaceros cantori
GCCCAAGGTCAAAGGTCAAGCTCAGGTCTGCAATGTTCCTGATGTCCGAGAGGAAGGGTGCGTAGTGGTGGGGGTAATACCTGCAACACAAATCAGCTTCATTTCTCACCTGTCAAATCCAGAGATGGGCAGTAACGCATAACACTTACTCTGTTACAATTTTTGTGTGTACTTTTTTACTTTTGGAGTACATTTTTCACAAGTTACTTTCTACTTTTACTCAAGTAAATTGAGGTGAAAAAATTATAAATAAAGAAAACACTTTTTACTGAGATGTCAGCAATTCACTACTCGTTACATTAACTTGACCTTTAGCGACACCCGTTGGGGTGGGTCGGTCTGTCTGTCTGTCTCTCTATTTTGCTGAAGTAACAATACTTTTTCTCAAGTCATTTCTATGGCTACTCTTCCCATATATGGTCAAATCACATTTAGACACACCAGACATTTAGCATGTATGCTGTGTGACACCAAAGGATATAGTTTGTATATAGTATAGTATGTATTAAATTGTTTCACTCCCTTATCTTCTAGTGCCTTTTTGGGCATGGGTTAAATGCGGAGGACGGATTTCACTGTACACATCTTATCTAACCACAGCAGTAACATGAAGTTGGTGCAGGTCTGTTACACACTAACCAGCTCCAGGATTGGACTCCATGGTAGTAGTAGTGTAGGATCCATTGGATCCCCTCCACGTAGCATCGGGCCTGGCCAGCAAGGAACTCACTGGATGCGTGCAGACAAGCGCAGCGTACAAAGCAGAGTCAGGTCACAAAGTTATGTTCAAGGTCTCTGTGTTCAAACTACACATGGCATATGGTGTGGTTATGCAGGGGGAGGCAGATTTGAAAATTGGTTTAAAGTTGTTTAAAATACAATTGTTATAACTGTACTCTGTATGATCACCTTGACTGTGAGAAGCAGATTCAAATGACAAAATCCACAGAAAATAAACACACATGGGGTGGTACTATGTAATGTTGGACTTTTAAAGTGCACGACCAAACAAGCATTCTCCTCCAATGGAGACGAGCACAGGAACATTTTGACCTAATCCTGGTCCTACCACACTGAAACAGAAATCCTCTGGACACCACCACCCACACGGGCCAACACACAGTAAGCCTAGTTCCTAAGTCAGCTTTTGTGCATGAACACTCCTGAATCAGTTTTTGTGCATGAATTTGTCCCCAATCTGGCGCCTAAAATTGGTGTGTGTGTGTGTGTGTGTGCTCACTCAGACACCACGTCCACACCCATTTTGGTCATGTAGTACGTGCGTTTGTACTGTCTGAACTCGGTCTCAAAGATCTCGTCGTCCTCCTCGTCTTCCGCGCCCTGCTCCTTGGGGTCGCCCGCCAGAGCCGATAAAGACATGGCAGGCTCCTGCACATACAAGTTATAATTTACAATATATTCACTTTCAACGGGGTGGAGGAACAGTGCACATCGCTAACATCACATACTAATTGCCAAAGAAGTAAATATTCAAATTCTTAAAATGTAGGAAATTAAATAATCAGTTTGTGAGAAAAAAAAACATCTTTACATAGATATAATTTGTGGAGAATATGTTGTGCTTATTTTGTGCTTAAAATGGTTGGCGCTGAAAGTTAAAATAAAAACACCAATAAATAATAATGGTGTTTGTGCCGAAAAATATTTGTAATAAATATAGTTAACATAAGCAGTATCACAAAAGTGTTTTGTGTAGTACAATAATTACTTTGCAGTAATTATAAAGCTTTTTACAATTCCTATTGTACCACATATTGTGAATGTAAACATAATATTGAATACAGCTGTCCTGGTTTAAGAATAATAATAGGTATAGTTACAGCTGATGGGATTTTGTGGCATTTCATATTGCACTGGTATTGATCATCATATTAAGTATTCACTGCTCCAAATGTAGCAATGAGTAAGGGGTATCAGCACAGCTAATGTGGTTAAAGCATCACCACATTTCATTAGCTCCACTTGGAGCAGAATGTGCACCAGCATGGGTCAGCAAATTGCTGCGACGGTAATGCACACCGCTGCGCCGGTCCTCTATGAGCGCAGAGGACCGGCGCAGCGCAGAGGCCTTAAAACAAGCAATAACTGGGGCATTTTGCGCCCATATATGTATGGCACCTGCACACTGCTTGTCTCTTTTTAAACTCGGCAGTCAGCACGGGAAAGCACAGTGTTGACACAAACCATTTCCCACGCAGAGGGGGGAATTATAACATGTAAATGTAGCCGAACGCCGCACGCCGCGGTGTGTCGATCAAAGCACAAATCACAGACGAGTTAACATTGAATTTTAATAAAGACATGTATGCAGATGTATATGAAGATACATTATTAGAACATCAATGTATTTATTATAATTTTGTATTTAAAAATATTATTCACGAGAGGTGGCGGATCAGCCAAAATAAGTCCCGGAACGCAGGGGGGTAAAAATAACGAGGTGGGGGATCCTGTTCCGGCATGTTCCGGCTCAAATTAACCCCTGCATACAAGTCCATATTAGACTGCTGGGGGTAACTAAGTATTGCAGATTGCCTTCATGTGTAGTGGATGCACTAGGATGGAAGCCCAACCTAGTTCTATTCCATTTTTTTTACGGCCAACAAGCCTTCATCTGCGGCCAACAGTTCAAAGCCGTTGAAGAGAGAAGGACGTAGAAGCTCTACCTGTCGCTTTTTTGCTCTTTGGTCCTTTTTGGAGCGCGATCCCCCACCGCTCTCCTTCTCTGCAGCCTGTCCAGCCGCCTCGTTCAGGTACTTGTTGCCCACTTTGCTCTCAAACCACTTGAGGTCCACAAAAACATCGCTGAAATGCTCCCTGTCAAACTGGACACACACGCAACTTGAATAACAGACATTCTTGTTAGCTACTGGTTTTTGTACTAGTGATTAGCAGAATGAAGATTTCCAATATTTGCATGTAAATAAATGCCCAAAACCGAATGCATTTGCGGCGTTAATGAAGTTTGTCTCAGTAATCATGCTGGCCCACACAAATTTCAAACACAGCCAAAAAATAAGTAAAATAAAAAATAAACACATATGAGCCCACCCATCGCATTTTTTTAACGTAGTACTTAAATGTACAATTCCGAGTACTTTGGAACTCTAGCATCTCTGGAGCCGACCAAGCAATGCTTCTGAACATTCTTCAAGTTAAAATCCCTACCGTTGAATAAAACATAACAAAAAATATTATACAAAAAAAAAAAAAAAATCGTCCTGCCGAGTGAGTGCGTCTCTAGAGAGCACAGGCCAACTAGCGCCGCAGGTTCAAATCCCCTGTCCGGCTTTTCTGCAATGTCTCCCCCTGACTCTTCATCCCAGTTTCTGATTTAATCCTGTCGCTGTCTCTCTCAAGAATGAAAAAAAACTGTGCTTGCGCCCAAAAAATTACTTAAAAATAAACAACAACAAAAACAATTAAGCAATAATCCTATACTTATGACAACCCTTGTCCCTACTTACATGCACGCGCACACATACAGAAAGTGGTAAAACAAAATTCCAAAATTGCTGTGGCAGAAAAATGGATATTATATGATGACGATCACTGAACGATGAGCCATAAGGCCTAGCACAGCGAGTTATACCTCTGCAAGCTTCTCCAGGTACTTCTCAAAGTTGCGTAGGTTCAGGTGGCCGTTCTCATTCAGGTAACCTGGAGTACAACAAAATGGTTAGAGCACACAAACATGTACCATGTACTAGAAATAAAGGCAATATGAGGTATATGTTAAAAGGTAATTTAACATATAAACATTTACGTGACTACAACAATTCCAACATTTAATCAACAAGACAAAGTTGGTACTAACAAATGTAAATGCATCATTTTATGTTTATTTACTGGTGTATACAACAAGGAATTTTGACTTTACCACCACCTGCAGATGGAGCACGGACAAAGTTTGACACACGTTTGTTAGTCCTATATGCATCAGCAAATGTTACTCTAAAATGAGATTGACCATAGGTTCATTTTGAACTAGTGTTAAAGCTGGCCGTGCATACATTTAAAATAACTGAATAGTATAATCGTCACAGGGTATCGTCTCAGTTGGCCAAAAGCTTTTGCAATATTAGGAATGCAATGCTGGGATGTATAGTCTAAATCTCCATTTTTTTGGTCCTCCCCATCGCACATCGCTAGACGCTTGCATTGGGTCTGGGAAAATCAGGATCGCCATCAGTCTGGAATCAATCGACCAATCAGCACAAAACGTGCTGTGGGCGGAGTTTGGTTGTCACACCCCCACGCCGCTCGTCCCACCTACTGTGCTGTGACTGGATAACACGATTTGATTTTTATGTTTTCCGAATCTGATTTCACCAGACCCAATGCAAACGTCGCCCAATGCGTGGACGATGTGTTGGTTCTGGCTCGCCAGGCCTTTTACTGACTTTATAGTTTGGACAACCTTCTGGGCAGAGATAAAACAACAGCGCTGACCTCCAAGCGTGGGCAGGACTCTGATGTAGGTGCTGTAGAGCAGGGGCAGGGCGTCATGGTTGATGTGCAGGTGGGGCAGGTGAGGGATGAAGTCGTTCCCCACCAGGAAGCCCATGAGCACCCAGTCATCGATGATGTGCTCCAAGTCGTATTCAAAGTCAATCTTGCCCTACACGAGTCAAGGATGCCATTAGGGGTGAAATCGTCAACTTATGTAGTAATAGATTAATCGCCAAGGAGTTCAATCACTGTGATTGTACGTACATTTTGCTGACACCACCTTATTTATATCTACACAAATTTGATCATTTCTGAATATCCAAAATACGATTAGAATTATTTAACATTATTGATAAAAAATACGAAAATCAAAAGATTAGCGTATAAATTAATTTGTTTTGTGTCCGAGTAATTAACTAAATTGTTGTACATTTATTTGATAACGTGAACCAAAATTGACAACATTTATAGTTGACAAGATTAATTCCTGTGTCGTGAATATTTTAGGGATATTTAAAGTTAACATATCCAACCTTTTATTTGACTAATCGCTTCAATAATGGGCAACTAATTGACGATTAAAATAATCATTACTTGCAGCCCTAGATGCAATCAAAAGTTAAAGGCCAAAATCAATTCAGCTTTCACAAAATGATTAATATTTGAGAAAACCACAAAGTCTGGTCGGCGTGTTCATGAAACTTACCCGAAGCGCAGAGAACTCATAGTCAATGTACTCTCTCATCAATGAGAGATGGAGCAGGTGGAAGGTGGTTTCTTCTGGAGCGGTTATTCTGTAGAAACACACAGGTATCACTCTCCACAATGAAATTATAACTATTTTTCATACTTGATATAAAGGTATATTATTTGGGGGGTAGTGTTCATCACATACTGCATACTATTTAGTCGATATACACTGCTCATATTTGCTGTTGGATATGGGACATTAATTCAAGTCCTGCTGAGAATGCCGAGATGATCAGTGTACTCCACTCACCTCTTCTGGTTCTTCTTGCCTCCAAAGCGAACCTCCTCCCTCAGCAAGGAGAAGTGCGGCTCGTGGCTGGTCAATCCCAGCATGATCTATGCACAGTAAACTCTGAAATTAACCTTTATGGTATCCAATTCTGATAATATGGTGACAACCAGGGCTTGAAAACGGAATTATTTCTGAAACGTTCCGTTCCGAATGGTTCAAGCCAGTCTCTGTTTAACGTTTTCGTTCTCTGAACCGTTCCGCCACCAAAATATCGGTCCTGAACCGGTTCGGAACACAAAAATTTTGTTCGTTCTTAAAGTTCCTCATACTGTGCAATGTTAAGTTTAGATATAGTTTATACAAAATATATTTGGTGAACTTCTGTGTAACTGTATTGACATTAAAAGGCGTTTAAAAAGCCTTTACATTCATTTCCTCGTCTGTCCACAAGATGGAGCCCCAGATGCATGGTGCTTGATGACTGACAGTGAAAGTTGGATGCATGCACAGAAATAGTCTCTCCAGACATAGGAAATGTTGAATGAAAAAAAAAACGTTTTTAACCGGTTTTGTGGATTTCATAATGTTCAGTTTCTGTTCCGGAACATTTGAATACATCTTTTTCCGTTTCCGCTCCTCATAAAATTCCATAAATTTCCGTTCGTTTCCGTTTTTCGTATTCATTCCTTGAACCGGTTCGGAGCCCTGGTGATAACAGATTCCACCACTACCCAATACATTCATTAAAATGTTCGTACTAGCCAGTAATTATCGTTGATAAGTCTATGTATGCGCCAAATGTGGCTTTTTTGCAAATTTGAAAAATAGGTTTGCCGTGCCATGGATTTGGAGTTGACTAGTTTGGGTTGGAATTCTATGAGCAAAGGCACCAGCATATTTAAATGTATATGCTGGAAAATGCCCCTTTGGTGCGGCCCAAAGTAATAATAACAATAATTAATAAATGAATTTCTTTCACCGTCATCCACAGCATGATCATAAAAACAGACGTCATTGTGGTAGGATGATGTCAATGTGCTGCCAAGGTTATAGATACAAGATACTTCATGCCAACAGCATCAAGTATCAAGATTGTACAATGACCACATGTAAAACTCCATGACTGTTTTTTCTTATTCATGTATCTTTTTGTACTGTTGTGATCGTTATTATTCAATCTCCTCAAATAATTTGTAATATCCTTTCCCTAAGATTCATCTCTCAGCGGCACTCCATAAAAAAAACGGAATTATAGTTGAAATAGGTGCCAAATTATTTGATAAAATTATGAATTGGCAACGATTAAATGTTTCATTGTTTGGTCATCCACTCAAGTGTTTCATAAATGTTGCTCCCAATGCCAGTCCCCAATAAAGTTATATATTAATATTAGTTTCAGGTTAATAATAATTCCAATTAACTCATTGATTACCAGCTTTTTTTGGAATCATGCCCAAAACTCCAAGACATTGTGGCCATTTTTGACGTTTTTGTAGGGTCACAGCATATTATGACAGGACAACTGAAACATGCTGCGGCTCATTTGAAAGGCCAGACTTTAATCTGTAAGTTCGGTCGGTCGGTCTGTCGTTCTCTCTCTTGCCACTGGAGTCTGCCCAGGGCAGCTATATGGGCATCGCGGGCGGTCTGGAGGTGTATACATGAGCACGTTTGAAGCGGATTACGGGGCTACTGCCCACTGCCGTCTGGAAACTGGTACGTGCATTTGAACACAAGGCGGAAATGGCTAGATTTGAGGTCGCTGACACACTCCGTGCGTAATGATTCAAGTGTCCAGATGATCGCACGAGTTTTGACGTTCTGTTCATAACAGACGTCCCAAAATCACACACATTATGGATCAAAGTGTGTAGTTTTTAAATATATTATAAAACGGAAAAAAAAGTAATATTACATTTTGGGAGTCAACGCATGGGGAGTGAAAACTTATTTTTACGTGGCTTGGGAGTCAATGAGTTAAGAATGCAAAATGAACAGATTGATCCATTATTCATGGTTAAATTAATTAACCAAAATAAAAAAGGTCATATTGTGGCATTCGTGTCACATTGAAATAGCAACTCACCAGATCGGCATCCAGGCCATACAAACAGTGTCGTGTGTTGGGGTCATGGTCTGGCCGGGCATTTTCAGAGCGGATGAATTCCATGATCTTATGTTCACCCTCGCCAGGTGTCTGTAGCACATACATGATAAGAATCACATTGCAGGAATTGCATTCTGTGTAGTGACAGTGTGAAATAGATAGTGAGAGAAAGCAACAGTAGCGGAAAATAAGTACTGGTAAGGACTCAGGAGTAGGACAGTTATTGTCAAGCGACGACCCCGACCAACAGCTACAGCGGTGTTTACTGCGGCATGCCTAACTTGTCCAGATTATAGGAGGATAAGTAGTACTGTAGAGTTAGACATGATTGGCCTGGTCCCAATTAGTTTCAAAAGAACACCATTGCTGGATTGCCCATGAACAATCACCATTAACAAACTTTACAAAGTTTACAAACATGATTGAACAAAAAAATATGTTTTGAAACCAGTTTCAGGTTTCTGCTGCAGACAGGACATTTGACAGTCCGTCTCTGTGTCTGTAATACTGTCCATCATTGTTACATGTCTCCTGTTGAGAGGTCCCCTGTCCATCTACACAAGAGTGGTATCCAGCCATCATTCTCACCTCATGTCCAGAGAGGTAGACGCGAACCCCTTGCCAGCTGCTGTCAGACGACACCTTGTGATTGACAAAGTATTGAAGCTGTTCCTGCAGCCTCGCCATGAAGTCAGTGCCTGACATGCGAATAGAATTCATGAATTTCATGCATTACCCCGGTTTCTAAATCAGGACAAATGGAATGAAAGGCTTTGTGATTGTCCAAGAAAACGGAACCAACAATAAACATAATAATCATCTTTGAAAAGGGCACCAGTGGAAAACAACATTCATATTGGCAGATATTGCACAGTAGCATTGTTCATTGTAACTAAAAAGTCAGTACAAATGGCAGCGGCTTCAGCATAAAAACAGTTGCCAAGTCGATTAGAACATGGTTCTAATGTTCTGTAGTGCCTGCCTGATGACAGCAGTTCAAAGGGCGAGTTCCTGGGATGGGATTTTGCAGTTTTTTTTAATGCTTTCTTGAGAGTACAAAGAAATAAGTTGGTCCAAAAAAATCCAGTTATAGATGGAGCAATAAATCAGAATACTTCATTGTTTCCAATAGGAAATGATGTTCATTCAGCCGTCTCAAGGTCAGAAGCATCGGCAGTAATATAGCACACTAGTAAATAGGTAATGAGCAACACACTATCAAAAGGGAAGATTGGAAGCACACACAGTAAGGCTGAACAATTTTCGGTTTGAGACCGAAAATCGAAAATATAAACGACGCGCTTTCGGTTTCTTCAAAGTGTCGGTTTATCCGTGCATTCGTGGAAGGGCTCTGTGTCGTTTGGGAATTCAAATAAATGTGGCCGCCGTTGTTTGTCAATGCACCGCAGTGGACGGCGTGTTGGGTGGAGGGTGTGGGGAGTGGTGTGCTTTAATGGTTGACACTGATCTCATCCCGCGCCGCTCCGGAGCGGGCGTATACACTCCCCCGCGCAACACGGGCCGTTTGTGTTTCCTTCTTTCGGCATGTTCAGGCGGGCTTTCAGAGGATTTGAGGTCGAATGAATTGTAATTTGAATCTGGTCGAAAGAGCCGGGTGGTAACTGTTAATGCCGGTGGCCAACTCGTCATCCAGCGAGTCTGCAATCGGCGTCTTGGCGTTAACAAGGTCCTGCGTTAACACCGACGACTCGGCTTGAACGTCCGACTGCGTTAAACCAAAACGAGGTTGTGAAGATATAATCCAACACGATGCACTAAGACCGTTACAGAATATTTTTAAACGTATTCCAGCAAAGTTAGGAGACCGCGTCTCTGATCGGCCTTTAGCCGTTTTTTAGCCCAGCCTGCTAGCGGCGAGGAACAATGTGTCCTACCCTAAAAAAACTACCGAACCCTTCACAATGAGCTATGAGGGTTTGGGTGTCCGAAACATTGTCAAATAATCCCAATTCACAGTAACAGTGTAACGATTCCTTAACTACATGAATAACCGTTTGAAAAACCGAAAATTCCGGTTTTTGGAATTAAAATCGAGGGTTAAATTTTTTATAGAAATCGTTCAGCCCTAACACACACACACCATTTCTGCTAATAGTTTACAGGCTACCTGCAGAATCAAAGCAGTCAGTTACTGAAGTCATGGGGAGGTGTCCGATTTAAGTTATATCGAAGTGTTATAAAGTTTGATAGGTGTTGGCAGGAATGATTTCCTGTGGCGCTCAGTAATGCAGTTTGGGACAGTCTGTCACTCCACTCCTCCTCTAGGAGATCAAGACAGAGTGAAGAGCGAGTGTACTACATTTGCTGATTGCATTAATCCTGGAGAGCATCCTTCAGACACAGCAGTTCAGAGTCTCCAGTTCCTCACCCAATGTCTATCGCATTCTAAATCAACGTGTTTGTTGGCGTCCATAGCTTAGCCTTCTGCCCCAGCAGGTGACACCAAACATGATGGAACAGGTGACTAGAGACCAGAGATGTGATCATGTCCCTCTTTCAAGTCTCAAGTCCTTCTTGGGCAAGTCAAGTCCCAAGTCAACGCTAAGTCAAGTCATCATTAACTCTTTCATTGCCAAGGCTCTTCAGCATTCACTGTCCCTAAATTGCCAGGGGTTTTTGGGCATTTTCAGGACTTGGGCAGAGGCCCACAGAATATTTTCTCCATGGTCTATTAAAACACACAATGGCTCATTTTGTAGATGAGATTCTATATTGATGAGACAGAGAGAGAGAGAGAGAGAGACGCACGGGGCGGTGGGAGAGAGAGAGAGAGAGAGAGAGAGAGACGCACGGGGCGGTGGGAGAGAGAGAGAGAGAGACCCACGGGGCGATGGGAGAGAGAGAGAGAGAGAGAGGCGGAGACCGGAGACCGATCTCAAACTTTGTGGAGCGAAGGAGAGAATGGGACCGTCACTGACGGCGTGGAGGAGGGCGGGGGGTTGAATCCCCTGAGAAAAGGAGTGTGTTAGTATTCGGATTATATGCGGTGGTCACTGCAGCTCCGGTCAGATATCGCGGAAACAGGCTTCCTCCTCCTCCCCTCCAAGACTCCCCCGGGCGGGGGGTTGAATCCCCTGACAGGCTTCGTCTGCACGTCATATAGGCGTATTTTCTTTCCCAGTCGAGGC
>OMKY01045350.1:0-11869 GCA_900302395.1 Bregmaceros cantori
TAGCAAACATAGCAACATATTTTGAGAGGCAGGTAGCAGGTGCAGTAGCATCGAATTGCCTAACATTTTTGAGGAAGTAAAAAAAAAATATATTAAAATCAAATCTATTTTAAATGAAAAAAGCAGCAATATTCTCCTCCTCAAATTCTTCCAGACCTATGTTACTAAAAAACAATTTTGCAAACTATAATAAAGTAGTATATGAAAAAGAAACATAAGTTGAATAAAATGAAATGTATTTCAAATCCATACCATATTCTCAATACAGCATAATAAATATATAATTGAACAACAATAATTTTAACCAACCGGATATTTTGCGGTTCGTTGCCGTAAAACAAACGAAGGTAGGTTTGTATTCATTCTTTAGAACAGAGCGCATCGGCTCTGTGTACCGCAGACAGTCGCGCAGCTCTCTTTTGTGTGAAACTATCACTAGGCGTCAAATGCGGTTGGAAGCGCAGTAAGTGACAGGTAGCCGCGTTACGTTTTGCAACGGCAGCGATCCCCCGCGTATCCGTGACCATACAAACATCGCTTCCTCAAGAACGCTTCCTCAATGCGATCCGCCGTCGTTAAACTTCCAGACGTGTAGGCAACTCTCGCTATCTGTCACTCTTTTAAATGTTTGAATTATTATTAAATGTTCATAAAGCCGTACACAGAGACGGAGAGAGAGATAACGAGACTGAGAGATGGAGAGAGAGGGAGACAGACGGCCGACACGAGCGTCAAGTCGTCAACCTATTTACTGATCTTCCGCCTGCTGCTGGTTCACTACACTATGTTTAATAAAACGAACGAACGCACAAGACACACACACACAACACACACACACACACACACACAGAAATACGTTAGGTGCGGCGATGCACTTAAAGGCAGCAGCATGGGGATTTTTTTTTAAGACAGGAGACACGAAACTGCGATTAAAACCGCAACCCTTGTCTATTAACCGCAAGGGGGTGCACTGCGGTTAACCTACTTTTGCGGTTTATCGTTCAGCCTTGGTCTAGGGTGGTAGCTGAGGTTTGAAAAAAAGTAGCCAAAATGTAAATAGCAATGACTTTGTTTTATAGGGTAGATCCATGGTTATTCAAGACCACCCATAAAGCAATGTGTTCTTCTTTAACAATTAGGTTAAAAATTTTTGCTAATAAAGCTCAAGCTGAGCTGAAATAAAGTGTTACAACGGGCTGTAAATCACTTGAGGAGTGAATATTGCTTGTGCATAATGCAAATGTATATTTACCTGCGTTGGTTTGTTTATCTGTTCCCAATATAACTGAAAAAGTTGCGCACGGATCTGGATGATATTTTGCAGTTGTTCAAAAATGACACACAGAAGAATCAATTATATTTTGGTGCATTTCTGTGGCCTATAAGTAACATTATCATACTTAATCAGCAACTTACCGATAGATCGCTCTGTGCTTACCGTGGCCACGTGACCAGACCAGAAATGTAGTTGGCATGTTCGCAGGTGAGAATACAGTCTATGGGTCACACTACTCGAACATTTGCATTGATAATGGGTTGCTACACATACTGCTAGCGCTAAAGATACTATTTTTTGTACCACTAAAGCGCAGGTTTGCAATCTCTGAGTGCTTCTAGTTTATCATGGAATACTATTGGAAACTGCTGGTGGCAAACCTGCCATTGTCAGTGTCGACAATACAGTTGTGTGGGGGCATGGAGAAAAAGCTGCTCCCTCAAGACAGACTTGAGATAGACTTTCATATTATCTCAAAGCGATGGTTCTCACACTAGCCAGCAAGACTTTGTGCCGAACGCTGTCCTTCGCCACCCACCCCCTCCTACACCCACCATCCATTCGCTGCGGCTATCTTCCCACCTACCACACAACCTCACCAAGGTCCCTTCTCTCCTTCCTCACCACACCTCCCTTTCTGCATACTTGCCGCTCTTAGATGCCATAAATTTAGCAAGAAATGATCCTTGTTTCCAGTCGGCTGAATACACTCACTGACTCCTAAGGCCTTCAGACACTTCTCCCACACACACAAGGAAACACATTTCTCCTCAGTGAACAACACACGACAAAAAGTAAAGCATACTGGAAGAAATAAGTCAAATACTGATTATTCCCTCCACGAAGGAGGTTATGTATTCGATTGCATGTTTGTTGGTTTTGTTGTCTGTGAACAAAATTACTCAAAAACCTTTATGGAAGTGTTTTTGCAAAATTTTTACCAAAGGTGCATATTGGCCCAAGGAACAATCCATCAGAAATGTTTTTAAAATTGTACACAACTTTTTAAACACTTCTTTAATTAAACAAAATAACAAGCTACATATTACTATATTTAGTATAGTCCTTCACCGACTCCCCCCTCACACACACACACGCTCCATCAGTCCCTGCGCCACCTTCCCACCTCGCCAAGGTCCCCTATCTCTCCTACCTCATCGCCCCTCCCTTTCTCCATACTTGCCGCTCTTCGGTGCCATAAATTTAGGAAAAAGCGATCCTTGTTTCCACTCGGCTGAATACGCTCACTGACACGAAAGGCCTTCAGACACTCCTCCCACACACACACCAGCACTCACACTTCTCCGCAGTGAACTAAAAAACATGAGAAAAAAAGAAATGCTGTTCATGCGCTTCACTTTGTGCCACTGCCCGTTACGCCTTTTGGAGATGTCGCTGTGAAACAACGCAAATAATGCCCAAGGGATGTATGGAATTGTCAAGGAGAAGAGACGTAAGCGTCGAAGAGAGAAAAATTGTCGTTTCTGGGAGAGAGAGAAAACGCTCTCTATACTTTCTCATCCGTGTCTCGTGTCATCTTCCGTGCTCCAATAGAGAGGCGCCCACAACCCCCGTCTTCTGTATAGCATCACCGTAATAATAACCAGGTGTGAAACACGGTGTATGCAGAAATTATATTTCTGGTAGGCCAGCGCAACATCTCTTCCGCCTTCCCCATCTACTACTAATAAAATAGGACTGGGAAGAGCAAACTTTGAAGGAGAAAAAAGGAAAAATACAAACAGACCCTGAAAATAGACGCGGCCGGGACAAAGCGAGTGACGTTTTTACTGCCGAATTACAAAGGCAATAACGGCGGAACACTGTCTATGCAATGTGCTCACACAGCTCTGTGGTACAGTCTATAAAGGCTGGGCACTACCGTATAGACAAATAAACCTTACATTATGTCCCTTTTTTCAGGATACTACTAAAAATATGTATGTGTGGCACCGTTGCAGCCAACATCGCATATAGGCTCCACAACGCACAGTGCTGTTTAACTTTATTGCAGCAAGTGTGAGATAAGGCTAATTCCACACAGCAGGGAAGGCAATGAAGCCAATGAACCGTTTATGCTATGACGCAAGCCAGCATCAGTCAGAGGACCGGGCCGTCTGGGGTACATTATAAGTCCCGGTTAGTTCTCCCGTGGACGAAAACACCTGTCTCAACTACAAATATCTACCGCTGCGTGACAGTATTGAGATGATGTATAATGGAGAAATTAAGTCATCTGATGTGAGGTGTGAGTTTGTTGGTTTATTTGTGAACAAATCACTGGCAGTGTGCGTTGGTATTCTCCTGGCTTTGCATGTGACATGATAGATCAATGCTTGGAAACAGAGAGCCTATTGTATTTAATTTTTTATGTTTTTTTTTTTGTTTTTTTTTTTTTCAGAATTTTATTTTTGGTATAGCACAAAAGGGGGTGTAAGTAGATCATGCATTGTTGAGAGGCTCTGCGCCATTTTTCTGTATGGGTATGGTTGTATGGGGCCTCAATAAGTAACATTTAGTAATACACTGTCATAATGTCTGCCCCACAACAGTTTTTTAACATGCAGTCACAACTATTACTTCAGAAATGTTACCTACATTCATTCACTCTTCTGTAAGTTGATATGGTGCCACATTGCTACAAAAATATACACACGTTTTTTGGGCGCAAACACATACAGCCTATATATAACTCCAGTGTTGGTATGATGCAACACTCTTGTTTGTGCCAGAACCAGCCTGTTAACAGGAGGGAGGCATTTATTTGCGTTGCCAAACTTTTCTAAATTTGGCAAAAAGTTTGCCACATGGCCAATGGACAATGAAGTGTAGTCATAGGATCTGACACTGACACTGCATGTGTGTTGTGCATATCGGCATGTCCATGTTTTAAATATGGCTGGAAATAGTGCTCCAGTGTTCCACTCAGAGGCAGTCGCTGTGTCTCAAATGGCGCACTTGTGCACTTCATGCAGTATTTGTAGTGCTTAAGGCGCTGTACAGACTTGTTAGTTAAATTTCAGTCCACTGAAATAATTCCCTAAAAATGGTCAGAAACCCTGTGTGTGAACAATGGGCACTGTAGCCACTAAACAGCCACCATGTTGCCTATACGTAGCGGGAATGGAATGGCATTTACATTGTGTCGTGCACACTTACATGTCATGTGGATTCAATTTGAGACAGTACTTAAGCGCACATCTAGTTATAGTGCACTATAGTGCACATACAGATAGTGCACTACATCTCCTAAAATATATAGTGCACTATATTTCAGTGTATTTGGCATGTTTTACTACATTACGATAGAAGCATAGTGAATAATTGTGAATTTTCTGGTTATACGTTTTATGAGTAAAAGCATACTTACTTACACCTGCTACCCCTATCGGGGCATAGGCCTTGGGGGTTCCAAGTCAGCGCTTGCCTTGTGATGGAAAAAGGCCTTTGGAGTGAATGGCCAATCCATCTCCAGGGGGTGCACTCTCTCTAATCCCCTCTCCGGCTTTTGTGCAATGTCTCCCCCGACTCTGCATCCCCATTTCCGATTTAATCCTGTCACTATCTCTCTTAATAAAGAATGAAAAACGGCGCTTGCGCCCAAAAAAATAGAGATTTAAAACAAAAAGAAATCTCGATTTTATTTTCATGGCGAATCTAACAGCCCTATTTTAAATACACTTGCTTTATCAATCAGGCTACTGAGGAAGTCTTTGGCGCTGAAATACCTCGGCAGTGTGGACACGAGAATGGCTGCTGGCCATGCCTTTCCTCAGCAATGTAAACATGGAAGCCATCCTGTTCCCATCTGACTGATTATTGATCAAATGTCATTCCGAGCCACATGGATGTAATAGATGCATGGATTGCACAAGGCGCTGATAACGGATAGGCTCACACTGAGGAAACTCGGAGCCCTGACTGAGCGATCGATGGTCGCTGAAAGCAAGTCGTCCCAAAGCCTCTGGTAGGCCTGGAAAAAAATGGTTACAAGTACTGTCCTTATAAGTCACGATGTACAACTCATGATCATTTGTAAGTAAATAACCTCTTCCACTTTTAACCACACAGCCAGTTTCTAAGAATGGGGGGCACTCGCTGTTTCAAAATAATTCCATTCGGATGAAGTTTGAATCCCAAAAACGATCCGCTTATTCTGTTAGGGTTAGGTTAGTGTAACAAAATAAGCAGATCGTTTTTTTGGGTTTACACTTTACATGTCTCAACATCACAAATGACCGTATACAGATTGGTATCACAACTTTGAATGGGAATGTATGTGTGCTGCTTAAGCCTACTAAGTCTCTTTGGCATTAATATACCAGCAGCACTTCAAGAATTCATTGTGAACAAGCACAGCACTGCCTTTTGACAAATCTCATCCTGCCCATAACAAAAAGAGCAACATAATTTCAAAAAGCTATTCATCATTAATATTGTAATGAATGCAGCGCAGTGCATTCTGGGCCGGCACCGTTGGTGACCCGGCATGCGCCGACACGCCCCATAAGTAGAGTCTGAACAAAGCTTGGCAATGAGCTGAGCTCAGCTTGTTGTCGACCCCGTTCAGATCTATTCCCCAGCTCCTCCACGAGGGGGCAGCCTCGCATTACAATATAAATTGTATCTGTCATTTGACTTTTGGTCATACGACAAAAATTAGCCAAATAAAGTATAGAAAGAGGAATAGAAGTGAAATCTATTACGTCAGTTTTGTGATTACTCACCCAGTCGATGTATAAAGGCACTGGTTTCAGAATGAATGGTATTCTGATCCCCTCCCCCTGAGAAGACCTAGTGGCTACAGTGGAAATGTCATCTTATCGATTGATCTATGTCCCATTCTGCTCTGACATCTCGGCAAATTCATTTTATAACCTTTCAAGATCGTCCCTGGACAAAAGTCTAACAAACAAACACTGCTGAAGACAAGGCTACTTGGCTGAAATAAAAAGAAAACACCCATAAACAGCTGAAACAACAACACAAACAAATTATTCAAACAAACCTCAGAAGTTTGAGTATCGGTTCACTCAGGACTTGAAACTTATTTTTTGTTTCTCGGATTTCACACATTTCCAAAACTTGCATGAGCCCACTGATGTTGGCCTCGCAAAAGGTATTATGACATGGGCGTTTGTGTGCAAGACGGTGTGTACCGCTCGCTGGCAGACAGCCTTTCCATAACCTTAAGCACTCACTTGAGTATTCACGCGCCTGGTTAATATTCTGCAGAAGAGGACTGCCCTAGCCTGGCTAATATGCAGGCAAACAGCATATACATTACAATTAGAGCGGAAACAATTACAACATTAACGGCAGCTGCTTTCCACTTCTCTTTGGGTATGTCTTATTTGGTTGGTTGTTTTCTCTTTAGATTTTTTTTTGTTTAGTCTTGATTTCACTTTATTTTTGTATGTTTTTTCCTTCTTCCTATTCATGAGTAGGAAATGTAACACGTTGCACAAGCTTTGTTGGTCCAAGTGTAAATTGGACTCTAGAATATTCATTGTCGAGTACATTTTTCACAAAAAACATTGTGTTCCCTTTGAATGGCAGATGTAATGTGATGAGATCTGAGTCTGAAAAGTTGTATGTCAAAGTTGATTCAACAATTTTCTGGCCATAACTTCGATCAGATTTGAAGGGCAAGAAAAAAATCTTTTCATCCTGAATAAAGATACAAATCGCCTCTTTGACTAGGAACGGTGTGTTTCTTTCCTAAACATTCTTGAGAAATGGAGCACTTAGCGCCTTGCAGCTAGACAGCCTACCGTTAGCGCCTAATAGCTAGGTTAGCTATACTCCAATGATCCAATCCACCCTCCCCCTCTACTTTACTACAAACAGCCAGGGCTGAAATTTGATGGAGCACACGCCAGTTTGGTAGGAACACGTAATTCCCCAAAAAATATTCACTTCTTCCTTGTTGAAGTCAAGGGTGTTATTATATATTATTATATGAGTGTCACTACCGAGCGCTTTTTTCTTTGGGACTTCAAAGAGAACTTGGATGATTACAAAATTGTTCACGTTCATTTATAATTTCTCTCACAGCCAAGTTATCTTTGATGTGCCACAGAAAAGCCATAAGCATGCACATCATATTAAATGTTATCCACAAGTAGTAAACTGCCCAAGCACAAATGATATATTGACACAATATCATCAGCATTTTGTGAACACATAATAACACTGTGCCATTAATTGTGAATATACAGCATCATTCATTGACACACCGTTACAATATATAATTTAAAAGATTTATGTTATTGATAGCATACCATCGTAAGCCACTTTGTAGCTACTCAGCTACAATGGTAGAATTATTAGAATGTAGAGGAAGGGAGAGGTCATGCCTTCTTCAGGAATCCTATTTTGTTTTCCAGCTTTAAGGATAAACATAAATATTAGTGAGAAGACCAACAAGAAGATGGGAGCACGACATACAGGACTGGTTGGGGACGACAACAACAGAAGCTGGCAGAATAGCAGAAGACAGAGTGCTGTTTCGCAGGAAGGTTCAAGAGGCAACGTCCGACAGTGGGACAAGCTGATGAAGAGAGAAGAGAGAGAGTGAGACATTCAAATAGCTAAAGTTAAACAATGAATGACTGAATAGAATGAAAAAAAACTGTTGATCCTCGAGGCGGAATCTATTGAATGAACTATAAATGTTCTCTGTGGTTGTCACATTGTTTCACATAATTGAGTCAATGTCAGATCTAGCTCTTAAAAAAGGCCTACAGGCTGGTACCGCCAAGTTGTTATTTTAATTTGTCCTAATATTGAACAACCTCCCCCCGCTGTCAACATGTCACTGCTGACACTGTTTGAGTGTGCGGCACGCATCAGGAGAGGCGTGCTGTTTAATGGAGGTCTCGGCCTTGATGGCAGAGACGAGCGGGCCATGCTGAGCAATGTTTTGTCTACCAAAGTGCTCTGTTAGGCTGCCAAACATTGCGAGCTGCCGGGTGTGGTTCTTTATTTCCCTGTGTTGCACATTATAATGTGTGCATTGACGAGATGGAGTGGATAACCAGAAGAAATTTCATCAGGCAGCGTTTTGGAGACACACTTAACAATGAACTGCACCGGAGTATGGATTGAAGATAAAGGATTATTCTGTTATGATTCCAACAGATATTCTAAGTGGACCCGAGCAAGGAAGGTTTGGCAACCATCCATTCTTTGCAGAGAGGAGAACACTAGTGTAACCTGTGTGTCTGGGCAGTGCATCATGGGTAATTCATTTGGTCGCGGTTCGAGCACAGTGTGCGTACAACAGACGATGCTGGATGTCAGTATGAGACTGCACGAGACCCGTGCAGTCGGCGGTACTGGCGTCTATGGGCCACTGGTGGAATTTACACTATGATGCATGTGCCCAGAAGCACTGGGCGCATAGATATACCGTGTAGCCTCAACTAGAGTATAGGTTAGTATAGGTTGATTAACCTGCTCCCGATTTGCTATAACCACTCTGCCATTCCCCCCCCCCCCTCGACACACCCCCAGCTGTGTTACAATGTTGTCCAACGTGGTGCTACGGCCGAGCAAATCCCGCTTGTTTAACGGAGTGGGTGACAGTGAGTCTACTCGTTGGGGGGTGTATGTAACCTGAAAGTCTGAGCAGTGCATCAATAGACGATACAAGGTGTCACGCTAGGTTTCCATTACAGAGTTTTTTTTCTTCCGTATGTCCTCCACAGCTCCGTACGGATTCCGTAAGAAAAACAAACGTGTTGTAACCGTTGTGGTGTGCTCCACTACATTGAACTCCGTATGGAAACCGTACCATCCACTACCGTACGGACCAGAAAATCATTTATTTCGATTTTTTCCGCACGTGCTGTACGGCGGGTCCGAGCTCAGTGATTGACAGCAACGCTGAGCAATCAGTGGACTGTGCGCTCCAGCGCATCAAAGGCGAAATAATATATATATTCAAATGTTTTACAGATGCGGCCTCGTGCACACACGTTTGTTGTGTGCAGATTCTGGCAATGTGCGTTGTTTGTTCACGCACGAACAGCAGAGTGCCGCATGCCAGAGTGGGCACAATGGAAACCGCTGTTTTTATAACGTACGGAATCCCGGCGGAAAATATCCGTACGGTACCGTATGGAAAAATGACACTCTGTAGTGGAAACCTAGCCTCAGTATGAGACTGCACAAGGCTTGTCTAGGCAAAATTGAGTTGAATTTACACTAAGATGCATCTGCCCAGCGCACTCGGCACATACATATACTGTGTAGCCTCGACTTAGGGATAAGTAGATTAACCTCTTCCAGATTTGAGGCAGGCCCACCCCCCAGCTGTGTTATACTGGGGCAGACAGGAAGATCTGGGTTCAATGTCCACCTATGTACCTTGGATAAACCATTCAATAAATAAAAAGAATCAGGTAAACAGTCCACCAAAGCTAGAGTTACTTTGGTGTGTATGGCTTGCAACCGCACTGTCCGAGTCTGTGAGCCTGCCTCATGTAGAAAGGGTCATCCAATCCCGACAATGCAATGCAGGCAGTGATTGTCTGCAGCTGTGGCGTTGTGGTTTGCGACCGACTTAGCTGCCTCTGTCCAAGGTGAGAACAAAAAGCTTGCAACTGGGGGCGTGCGGTGGCAGAGTGGCTAGAGAGTGCGTGCCACAGGCCAAGGTACTCTCAATAAAGAATGAAAAACGGCGCTTGTGCCCAAAAAATAAAATAAAAATAAAAACTTGCCACATAGTCACCATCCTTAATTCATGCAAAACCATGGAACTTAACCACAAGTCCACAGACCTGTTACAAGTGGCGCTTCGGCGCCACTTCAATTGCCTGAGATTGACGGTAGAGGACGCTACGCCTGTAAGGCGCTGAGCGCCACTCTAAACTCTCAGACAGGAAGCCATGAGTTAGAATGCTAATACTAACCAGTAGCACCTGTGGCTTCCTCTATTTAGCCAGCAGGCATCGCTCGGTTCAGCCTGCTGGCATTGACCTGTATCACTCGTTACTATCCTATGGTTTAGTTACTCTGCCTCGCTAATCATGCGGTTATGGTTTTCTGTTTGTGCGTTGCTTCTCTGGCAGCTACCGTGACTTGCAACTCAAGCACTCCGTAGTCTCTTCCCCAATACTTTATTGGAGAAGGGCCGGCTACCAAGGATTATAACACTCAACGAGTTGTGGCCGTCTCGAGCCACAAATACTCATACAAATTCCATCTTTGTGTATGAGGCTAGCTGGTTCGCACAGAGTCGCTTCTACGGTCAGTCTGCCTAGAGCTAAATTATTTTCGTGAGTCTCCAATCTTTACTCACATTATTCGGCCAGTATCTCTGGCGTATTGTGAGAGTTCCACAACGCTCTCCTTGGGCTTAATGCCCAGTTAGCATTGTATCCAGTTCCACCAAGCACGCACCTTTAACATGCATCCATACATCCAAATTTCCATATTGCATGTTGTATTGGTAGTTATTTTGAACTACCACCAGGAATCACAACAAGACCGAATTTGCATTCATATCAATTCTAATGGTATTGTCACATTGATTGTAAAAAAAAATAAAGGTATTGTTGATTGCAGTGAACTTTCACTTTGCTCGTAGTCATCTAAGGGCTCAGTAGAGGGAATGGGAACTCTCATGCGTGCAATTATTCTCTTGTGCGGCTAGGACCACATAATGGTCACAGACCAGGCTGGGTCATGAAAATAAAAGGCCACAGGGACAGAAAAAGCCCATTAAACCAAATTTTATTCAACCAAGCCCGTGAAATAGTAGGCAGTGTGTCAGTAAGATCAGTAGCGTAGGTGAGTGGATGTGTGACAGTGTATCAGGGTAAGGAATTATTCTGTATCTGTGTGCTGCTGTCCACAGGTTACAGATCCTCAATGGAAACAGATGAACTCCGCCGTCACAGAAAAACTGCACGCTGAAACAATCCACCACATCATATTCATCGGACCCGCGGAAAAATGTAAGTAAAATATATCTTCAACAGACACAATCACATACTTCCAAAAAGGAATGAAAAGTTCAGAAATAAAAAATAGTGACGCATCAATCCTCGCAAAATATAATATCCGTAACGCCTGAAATAATTTTACAAGCAAGCTATAAAAACACAGACAAAGAACCCGAAATCATGTCACATCTGTCACCTCCTAAAAAGAATATTAATCATTAGCCATCTATCAAAGCTATCAAACATGACTATAATAAACGTGACAGAACTGCACCGCCTCCACTCTAGCAGTTCATCCATTCAGGAAAATGTCATCATCCCAAAAAGAATAAGATGTTTTTGGCTAAAACTGATACTCAAATGTAACGGATGTGTAACAGTCATGTAATTTTAACAGTGATTGAACCGACAGTAAAGGGCTGACCAGCCAATTACCATGGGCTCCCACGGTCCCACCCTCTCTCTGATTGGCTCCTACTTTGCGTTATGTGTGTTATTTAATTGCAGCTCCCCCTGTCGTCTTCTTACATCTGTTAAATTCACCTGCCTAAATTCACACACAACGATCATCGGCCTTGCTTGCGGAAACCCACGCCCCCCCACCTGTGCTGCATCCAGGCTCTAACCTTCCTAGGTTGGC
>OMKY01045353.1:0-14632 GCA_900302395.1 Bregmaceros cantori
TCATATATATATATATATATATATATATATATATATATATATATATATATATATAAAACAACTTGGTCATATATTATAACTTGATTTTAAGACGGTGTGGGTTTTGTGGTGACAAATTCAGCCGCTTCTGTCCACTGCGATGACTTTACACTCGTAAACGCATCTATATGAAGATGCTGTATTTGTATGTGAATGGCGTGTAAACAGTGGTTAATTGCTGTGGAAAATTACACACACCACGCGGAATAGAGCAATCATGCAATGCATCATGGGGAAACCTTTACCAGCAGTAAGCTCAGACGTGCACTATATAAACCAGCTGCTTCAGTTCTCAACAATAGTATTACTTTTTTTTTTTTTCATTGAACATTTCCAAAACACCAGAGGTTTCGTGAAACTCGTGCTTGGAATTAAATGGTGGACTAACACAGCTCGGTGGACTTACTTGACAACGGGGCTGCTCATTGATGGGATGGTTGACTGGAATCTTGTTTAAAGAACCTAACGATTGCCTTTGTGAAACACAGTGTACACAGTGGATGTGTTTTTGGTCGCGTTGGTTGGTTTGTCTGTTCCCAAGATGACTGAAAAAGTTTTGCTCGGATCTGGATGAAATTTTGCACAACTGTTGGAAATGACACACAGAACAATTGACTACATTTTGGTGCATTTCTGTAACCGATAAGTAACATAATCATACTTAATTAATCACCAACTTACCAATAGATCGCTGGACGCTTACGTGACCAGACTTCCGGGTTGCAGGGGTTGCTGGGAAATGTAGTTGGCTTGTGCTGAGCATTCACTTACACGAATTGTAGATGTCAATTCTAATTCTCATGTCTATTACTTGCCATGGCTGGAAGTAGAGAAATAACTTGTGATATGCATGGGGCCTGGGGTGTATGCAACAAATGCAACAAAGGGTGTGCATGGGTTTCCTGTTGTTAGTATATTAATGTATGTACTGTTCCTGTATGCATTCTTGATTTTCCTCATGAGCTTATGTCATATGAGTCTATACGATTAATGAAAAACATGTTTAAAGGTGAATGAACGACCAGTGCGCCCGTTTTATACCTGCAGTTCACCAATAACGACGCCAGGTGGCAGAAGAGTACCAGTTTTATTGTCTCACCTCATGTCATGAGAAAAGTATAAAAAGTTAAAAACAGCTCAAATATTATTACGTTTAGTAAACAATAAACAAAAAAGCATAATAGTACTATATATACACAATACATAAAAACACACCATCTATTTATGAAAGAATTTCAGAGCAAGTCTGCTAGCTGCTTCTCACGGCGAAAACACCATTGATGTATTTACATACGAATCATAGCAGGCTATGCCCGTTAGTTAACTGCAATATATATTTACATTGTGATGGGTAAGGTTACTTTTTAAAAGTAATCCGTACAATTACAAGTTACTCATTGAAATTTGTAAGCTGTAACCTAATCTTACTACCATATTTTCAAAGTAATGGAGGGATTTCATTCAATTACTTTAAGATTACTTTTAAATGCAGTCCCCATACATTAATCCGACAAATGTGACTGCGGTGTCACATAGCAGTGTGTGTGTGGTCCCTTAAGAAAGGGAAACTGTTACATGCACAAGTTACAAGGGCGAGTGTGAAAGTGGATGTGATCCTATTCCTGGCGAATTTAAGTGTGATCTAGATTACATACTTTAAAATGCAATTGTAAGGGACTACAGTTACTATTTTTTGTAATCAGATTACTGTAAACGGATTACCTCTACCAACCCTAGCAACAAAGCAACAAAGATATGCTTCCATCTGCAGATTCACCCGTAGATCTAGTCCACCATTCATGTTCCGATCCGAGAAAGTTCCAAGTTCTCATCTCTCAGTATCATTTTTTGGTCCATCGTTTAGCCTGTTCTATCTACCGCAACAGGGATGTGCATAACATGATGCGCTGTGTTGGGAAGAGCTTCCGGAAGGTGTCCTTTGTGATGCATAACAATGTCTTTACTCGATGAAAACAACTCACTTCTTGTAACGTTGCTGCCTCGTAGAGGTACTGATCAGCATTTAGAATATTCGCCATTCCGAATACTCGAGAAAGATAAGAGAAACACATTTTGTTTTTGCAGTTTAGGTTCAATATTTTCTTAAAACTTTTTCTTAAGAATGGATGAGAGCGTCATCCATTTGTGGACGTTATACGTGAAGGTCCACAGAAAATGTTGTCCTGCAGCTACAATAATGCACTATATTTGAAAAGGTTAATCATATCTACATATCAATTACCTATACACTAATACAAAAAGGCAATGAAAAAGTCGGAGGCTACCTATTACATAAAAGTATATGTTGTTTCGGCCATAAAGAAAGTACTTCGAAAATGTCCAGCGTTTGACTAGGGGGAATATTAAAATATACTCTTCACAAATTCCATTAATTCTTTTTTTAATGCCTTTGCTCATCTTGGCCACTAGATGTCGACAGGGGAAGGATAGCTGCAACTGCGGTTAACAATGCCAATCCGTTTATTTGATGGACTTGAAACATTTTTGTTTAAAATTGGACAAATTAACCATAAAGCCCATCCACAATCATAAATATAGGATGGATGCCTACCAAGCCGCCAGAGTTTTCTTTCCATTGTGCTTTTACAAACGTGTTTACGTGTAACGTGTACAACATGCCATATTTTTGAATACATAATGATTTTTCAGACAACAGAACGAGATACAAACAAAATGTTGAGATGAATACAACAGCCATACAACCTTGTGTTTCCTTTGTATTTTGAGATTTGACCTTATTTTTAAAAATGCAGGAGGAATGAAGGCTTTTATCCCCTATAATGTTTATAAAGATATTAACACAGTATTATATTATGTTTTTTGTGTTTTTTTATCTGTACCAAAAGTGTGATTAACTATGATCTTCATTTGATTAATCACATATTTGAGGTTTTTTTTTTGTCTTAAAGTCACTTTTTGGGGGCGCAAGCGCCGTTTTTCATTCTTTATTGAGAGAGATAGTGACAGGATTACATTAGAAACTGGGATGAAGAGTCGGGGGTAGACGTTGCAGATAGGCAGGAGAGGGAACCTGTCGTCTGGGGGACGAACTCTATAACCACTCTGCTACCGCACACCCCCACATTTTTGATTTTATGAACATTCCGTTCTCTCGTTCTCTGTCATATGTGTGTTGATATAAAGGATATATAAACAAAAACTCTTTCTCTCTCTCTCTCTCTTTACCCACACATTAATTCTGCACTCTGTCAGTGGGTTTTAATTAAAGTTATATATAATACTGTACTTTATGTATTTAACTTTATGTACACATTATTAATGTGATTTGGGAATACATTGTTTTGGTCACCAAAACATTAGTAGTTAAGTCGTTTCTGAAGGACACATCGAGTCGTAGGCGTTAGCACTTTGGCTGGTAAAAACATATAACCAAGTCGCTGAGACACCGTCTTCCCAACTTGTACACAATTGGAACAAGTTTAAAATATTCTGTAACGGTTCGTGCATCGTGTTGAACTATATCATCATGACCTCGTTTTGGGTTCACGTAACCGTGGCCCGAGACGCCCCCGAACTCCATTCCGATAAAGAATCCCAAGAACCATCCGCTGATTTTGTTAGGGTTAAGGTTAGGCTAGGGTTTTGGAAGTAGCCTAACAAAATAATTTGGCACTTTCCATCATGGCAAATGATACGCCAAAATTAATTTCAGAATGCAGAGGCTTCGGAATGCAGTGAAGTAAAATATGATAATATTAAAATCCGAAATAATCAACAGTGATTTCACCACAGGGGGTCGACACCGCGGTTCACAGTTTTTTTGTGTGTTTAATGCGATTATATTTAACATTCAATAAGACATACATTAAACATTTAATCAGACAAACGGGGAATTAATTTTTGTGACATGGAGCAGGATTTTGCCGGTAGGTTCACTCTGATATACGGCTGAGATATACGAAACCCGTGTGCAATTAGGAAAAAATAAAGTGTGTCCCTATCATGTCTTTGTGCAACAGACTATTTCCTTCTTTGCATTAGCAGGTACTCAGAGCGGTGGACAGAAGAGGTCTGTTCCAATTGGAGCACTTCAGCAGTTTGTGAACTTCAGAGTGTCAAAATGAATGTGTCACAAGTTACTTGGATGGTGCGCCTCAAACGGTCAAAATCCGAAGTGCACGAAAAAGGACACTTTGTGCACTCCTCGGACGCAATTTTGACTACGTTGTCGAAGGGGCGGGGCTATATCGGCAAAAGTTACAAAAGTGGTTGCAGGCACTCAGGTGTCGCATACATGTGAGTTTTAATTTGTATTTTTGTATTTTAAGATTTATTTTAGAGTGTGATGTCACAGTAATGTGCTATGAGTCACAAACGTGCAAGGTTACTTATGTTACTTAGTGTAGCGGGTGGCATTGTTGGCAAGTGGAATGACGCGACCGCTGCTTCCGTCTAGTCCGGCACAGACCATTCCATTTGGAACAGCACTTTCCCTGCTGGAAATTTGTGCACTTTTCATGGAGTGTGTAGTGCAGAGAGTGCACAGACTGGAGTGCACTTTGCGAAGTATGCAAATTGGAACACAGTCACAGTGTGCAGTCTACCGGCAGGTGCACGTGTCGACAGACATGGAAGGGTAAACTTTGAGGACCATGTTCCGGTCGGGGTCTAAGAACAGCACGGGCAGTGGGCTCATCTTGTCAGGAACACAGCACGGCTCGGGAACTCCGGGGACGATGCCCACTGCTCTCACAATGCTCTGGATGGTGGCGTGGTTAGAAGGTCGCACAACCTGCGAGGTGCGGGAGCAGAGCAGTTGTTATTCCAAAATTACTTTTCAATGAGCTCTAATTTGGACCATTTCCAGCTTTGTCCCAGATTAGCAGGAAAGAGGGAGGAGACATGCGGTAAAGCTATCAATGAGGGGGAACGAGCGACTCTCTGTGCCATTATTGCATTTTTGCTTTGTAGTGCACTGTCCTAACAGACTGAGCAACTGCGGTGGACAGAAAGTCATTGTTTTTGATTGGTGAAGTTTGTATTGTGTCTCTACTTTCTAGGACAATTTGAAATTTATATTTTCTAAAAATATTGCTCTTTTTTTTAAGGTAAGCTAATTTCTTTAGTCACACATACATGTACGGTGACATTCTTCCTCTGCATTTAACTCATCCCTGAGGAGCGGTGGGCAGCCGCGAGTGCAGCGCCTGGGGGCTAACTCTAGATTCTAACTGGGTTGAAGAGATTGGGGGGATCACAGAGAAGCCGACTAGGGGAGGGGAACTTGCGGCGATATGGATGCTGTGATCGAAACCACAGCACCATTACCATGAAGGAGAAACCAGAGTGCCTGGAGGAAACCTATGCAGACGTGGGGTGAACATGTAAACTCCACACAGAAAGGGCCTAGGGTTAGCACTGCACCAGTGTGCTTCTTGACATCTTTGGCTTTCCCTAGAGACTATTTAATTACTTCTGGGTTCGAATCTCAGCCCGCCAGCTCCTTTCTGCGTGGAGTTTACATGTTCTCCCCGTGTCTGCGTGGGTTTCTTGCAGGCACTCTGGTTTTCCCCCCACCACCAAAAAGCATGTTCTAGTTAACCTGCTACAGCCAGTGCCCCTGGTCAACGCACTGACTCAGAATCTGGAGTTAGCGCCCAGGCGCTGCACCGCAGCGGTCCACCGCTCCTCAGAGACAAGTTAAATGCGGAGGATGAATTTCACTGTGCATGTATGTATGTATGTGTGACTAAATAAAGTACCTTTACCTTTACATTTAATTTGTTACCTAGTGCTTTCACTTCATTTTTCAGGAGCCTTAAGTCTTTGTTGTTACATGTATTATCACTGTTCTGCATCCTCATTCTGTACATTATCTTTACATTTTGTTAATTAATATTATTGTTTACTAGTAACATCACTTAGAAAATTATATTTTAAGTACGTTTTCATTGCATTGCACATGATTGGATGCTGTGCGTGGAATATGGCATGTTGGTCAGCTGTATTGAACAGAGAAATCCATGGGAAGGAAGGCTTCAGTCGACTTACTTTAGGGAGTGGGAAACCACACGTCCCTGAGCAGTAGTAGGCGTCGAAGGCCTTTGGCGCCAGAACCCACTCGCTCCAGCCAATGTCCGCAAAGTCAACCCGGAGGTATCTGCGGGCGCACACTCTAGGCTCGCTCCACTGCTTCCTTCTTGCCTTCTTCATTGTCCTCTCGTCGAAGTTCAGCATCTCCGGAGACTTCGCTGGCAGTGCCCCCTGTTGACTGTGTCGTCGCCCCTGGGGTTTCTGACCACCACCTTTCGACTTGGGTGGGAAGTAGGTGTTTTGCCAGAGTTCATGGTTTTTAAGGACATTGAAGTGGACCTCAGGGAGGTCATTACTTTGAATCTGGTCCAATATGGACAAGGGAAGGGATGGCACCTCCCTTCGAATTCTAGAGTCTGCAGAAACGGAGGTGGATGTGGAACCCGACGTGGGCTCGCGCGGTGAGGGCGAGCGAACTGTCACCTCTTCGCTGACTGTAAACGTGCCGTAGCGCTGCAGTGATTCGGCTACCGAATTAGGCTCGTCGATGGCACGATCGTCTGCGTGCAGCAAGATGTACGGCGAGTTGGACGGCAACAACCGCTCCCGTGTGCTGCTTATGGCGGCAGCGTTGTTCTTCGGCACCGCTTCATTGATCTCGGCAGTGATCAGAAATTGTTTGGAGGCCCTCGCCTGTCTCAGCGCGGCAGTGACGTCGCGTGTGTACCAAGCCCCGCCTCTCTTCCAGGGCGACGGCAGGAAAAGGGAGATGTTGGCCAACAGTGCGGGCGAGGTGCCATCGCGGGACGTTCCGTGCAGCAGCAAATGAGTAGGATGATGATGATGATTATGGTGTTGGTTGTGACTGCAGCCTCCTTGCTGTGACTTGCGGCGACAGGCGGCGGGACGCGTATGACGCGGACGTTTGTGCAGGAAGTGGAGCGAGGCAGACAGGATGAGCTCAGACTCGGCAATGGAGGACAGGTTGAACTGGAACCGCTCTTTATGGTTGTACAATGCTGCAGGGAGAGAGAAGAGTGGAATTCCCAGATAAAGCGACAACGTAAACGTCAGAATAAATGGTTCTGTCATTATTCAGCATGTTATTCCGACACTAAATTAATGATGAAGGGGGTGTCGCAATAGGGGTAAAACGATATAAATGTAATTTGAAAGTGTCTGTGGTCTCCTGTAATAGAGGTTCTGCTACATTTACAATTTATTACCAATTACAAACTATTTGTGGGGAATATTTTATATATAATACATTCATATTAAATTGAATTTATAATGTTTATATAAGTGCATATTCCCCATTCCTGGCTGGCAAATTCAACTGTAATACAGATACAAATTTTAATTGTAAAAGACTATATTTTCTATGTTCTTCGTAATCTGATTATAAGTAGTTACTATCATAGTCTATGGTTACTACCCAACTCAACCCTGTATATAATATACTCTGAGTCAAATATTTTTGTCATTTCATGATCAGGGCTGGAAGGCTACTAAAATGACTATCTGACGGTTCTCTGGGTGTCATTTGCAAATAGATAGAAGGTAAAGATAAATAAATAAATCAAAACAGTGATGAGAGTGGGCGAAGAAATAAAATTAAAACTTTGAGTTTCCTATCTATTTACAGTAAAGGATCCGGACCCCCAGCAGACAGCGTACCCTCATACGCGTGAATGTTTAGAGCTGCAGATGTAAGCCTTGCACATTGGGGACATTCGGTACTAGTATCGCATTTCCATTGCGCTGAAATAACGATCTCAGCGCATATTGAAACACGTGTGATTCGTGCATGTGCATACGCGAGCTGACAGTAAGGATACTCATGAAGGGTATGACTAAATAGCGAAAGGAACTGTGAGGAACCGAAACTACCTATTTTGGGACATGTATTTGGGCCAATAATTGGTATATGAGCTAGCCTGTGCGAAAGTGTGCGTTAAAGTTACGTCTGCCTATTGCAACGGAACGTGCGCTATATAGTCACCTGTGGCAGCCTTAAAACTCCGTACAGTGTTTCCATCTTCCACTCTGCGCGGCTCTTTGCTGTATTTTTCGTACAACTTAAACATATTTATGGATACCATGTCCATGTGCGATGCAGGTACATCGGCGTGCTCCCCCGACCTCCTGAAAATGTCTTTAGTCGCAAACGATGCCTCCAAAATAAGCAAGGCTTGCAAGATATGTAAATGTGCGTAAGCCATGATTAAATCGAAAAAGACGCGCGTTCCATGAAACTGAGGAAATCCGTGGTGCGCTTTGTGCTGGAGCGCCCAGTGACGCGCTCCCAGGGTTCACTCGATCGTCCGCTTTGCGTAAAAGTTCGAAGTAGTTCGTAATTATGCGCCTTAGGGGGCGAGGAAGGACAGGGCAGGAAAAAACCAAAACAAATAAAAACAGTTATCCAGAGGAACAATCCCGAAATATACTCCAGAATTCACAATCTATGGCTCGTGTGGTGCTTCTGTTGGGTCCGTAACTGGCGTCTGGTTGACAGATGTTGCCGCTGCGCAGCGAACAGCCCTCTCTGTGGTCCAACCAACGCGCTCCCGGAGTCATTTTAAATGGCAGTCGTCCAGCAGAAGCGCAAGTCCATGCAGGATGCGCCAGTCCAGCCCACAAGCGTCAATAAAGAATTGACCAACCACTGATGTGCCAGTCACGGACGAGTAGTCTCTTTGAAGTCCTTTACCCATTCAAAATTCTATACCCACCACAACACACCCCACCACCAAAATGCCTTTATATTTGAATAAACTCTCTCAAGGGATTGAATGCCGATGCAGAGATGGGCATTTAAACCCGGCTTGGCATTCAAAGATCACTCTATAAATCGAGATTACTTGACTAGAAACACTATCACAGCTACTTCAACTATACGTAATAAGACAACCCAGAATTCAGGTTTCCGGTAAAAGGGGCCCACAGGTACAAACAGAACAGCGGACAAGCACAGCAAGTTCACAATGTTTACTTAACAATGGTAATTGTTTGGGTGCAGGCACGCATGCAGGCCTCCTTCTCATTAAAAATAGCATGTGTTTGTATGAAAAATATAACAATATTTATTCATATTTTTGTCACAATAAATAAAAATGTGACTACAATTCTACCGGAGATTAAAGTATAATGTCATTATGTCACTGAAACAAGAACTCTCTAGGGGATCGGATTGGCCGCCGATTGAGCAGGGCTCACAGGAATACGTGGCGATCCCCGGCAGCGCTGCGCGGGCCAGCCGCAGCTGCGCCCGTCAGGCAGCCACGCGCCGCCAGAACAGTGTCCGGGGGCATTCGCTCGCAGGTAGAGGTGCATGGGCGCCGGGGATCGCCGTGTATTCCTGTGATCTGTCCAGGGATACCGCAAAGAACAGAACGATGCGGCAAAAACGGTAACCGCTGCAATGCTCCTCTCGGTAACTTCAATGCTTCGGTAACTAAGCTACAATGCTAAACACAACTGGCAATATGATGTGTCACAAACTAACTCAATCTCATCTATGAGTGTTCTCGTGAATGAAATATAATGGATGGAATATTCCTAAAACACATTATTAATGTGTTGATCCTTTTACTACATGAAATAAAGCGTTAATAGTTTTAATTGAAATTTAAAACCAATTGAGGAAAAGGCTGCATATTCACATGATTCAAATGAATCGAAGAATTGAAATATAACTTTAGATTACATATAGTATTTTACTTTAATATTTGGTGATGTTGGAGTCATAATTATTAATCATATGCTGTATGTGTGCTATTTTAAAATAGAAAGTGAATAGTGTTTCCATACAAAATTATATAAAAACTATTGAGTATTGCACAAATATTGTATTTTTTTTATATGCAATTAAAGAAGACTATTGTTTATTGGGCAACTGTGATTATTTTATTATTTTTTATGAGTAATGTTGACTATGTTAAATTTTGCAATTTGCACGAATATTTAATTTTATCGACAATAAAAACTTTAAATGCCATCATGAAAGTTTATCCACCTTGACTATCATTGAAAATAACAATTGCGCCAAATAGTTTGAGTAATACTAAAACACTTCAATGGCGTTTTGCTGTTGTAACGCCCTCCTTGTTTGCAAATCTATACAATTTTATAGAGAAGTGTAGACAATAGGAAAATAATAATATTTTAGTTGACTAAAATTATTTTATATTTCATCGAATAAAATTGTATGCATTTTAGTCGACTAAAACTAGACTAAAACTAAAATGATTTAGATGACTACATTGTGACTAAAACTAAAATTTAACACTGATGAAAACTCATATTTATACATTATTGAAGTCATTGCAACTGTGCCTCTACCCACGCCTGCCTCTTCAGTTGCCATTCCTTGTTTTTAAACCTTTGCTGGTTTGGTCCCGCCCCTTCCGCTACCTTGCCAAAATGGCGTTCACCCTTTGTATTTCAGCAATTCAAAGTGCACCATCTGGGTACTTGTGGTGCACTTAAATTTGAACAGCACTATGCACCCTCTTATCTCCTCCTATCTGTCACCATGTGTTGCACTCTAACCGTTGTGTGAATGGCAAACTGGACGGCTCACGCTTTCCTCTGTTTCCCATGATGGACAGTGGGGATCACACAAATAAAAGTGGGAGGGGAATGTTTGGGTGAATGTGGAGTCTGGAATTCGTGCCAAGGATGGCATCACAACAGTCGTCTTGGTAGCTATTCTTTGTGGAGACTCCAGGGAACTGTGGCCCAATTTTGGCGCCGTAGCGTGAGGTTAAAAAAAAAAAACCCGGCAGAAACCCATGTGACTGGCTGCTTCCATAAGACAGGAATCTGTCACGATTCCTGGTGGTGGTTGTATGTAAACCACCAACAAACATTTAATGTAGGTGTATGTACAGTATGAAGTATGCTGCGTGCTTAGTGCAACTGGCGGAACAATCCAGCTGAGGAGACCAAGTGATGTCATAAAGGATCTGCCGCGACGCACATCACAAAACCATTACATCCCCTACGCTCCACGTTTTGGGGTATGTAGTCGCCGCCGACTGCCAAAGGGACATCCCAGAAACGCAGAGATGGCAAGTAAAGAAGTACAAATACTTAAGTATTGTACTTAAGTGGAATTTTCAAGTATCTGTACTTTTAGAACTACTTTCTGTGAGTACTTTTTGCTTCTATTCAGTAGATTTGTAACAACAATATCAGTGCTTATCAGTGCTTCTACTCCTTACCTTTCCCAAAACAGGGTCATTGTTTTATTACAAATGTATTTTAAGAAATCCCAGTACTTTTGCCATCTCTGCCGAAATGCGATAGAAGTATCTTCTTCCTTTGTTGTTTAGAAGCGATCGACTCATCTTTTTTGTTTGTCGAATCCAGATCACTACTTTTCGCGGTGCACTGTGGGATATTTTGAGTGCACCTAATACAGTATGTGGAGTATTCAGACACCCCTACAAAATGGTGTGCACCCCATATAGTGAAATAGGGAGGGATTTCGGACACAGCCAATGTCATTTGACTTCTTTAATGTGCTCAATGCCATTCGACCTCACATGCTCCAGGAAATGTTCCAGATGATGACATGGATCAAGTGTAGTTTGGGGATTTTTAGACGATCTGACCCGTCAGCTGCAGTTTGTCAGACTGATGAACTGAAGATATGACCCTGAGTTGTTCGGGGTGAACCTGGCTCCCTTCCATTGCACCATGTTGTGTTCACACTGGAAATGTGACGTGCTCACAGTTTCAATGCGTTGAATAGTAGGGTGATGACACACAGGTGGAGGTGTCTAGCCAACAGAAATCGGAGTGGCTGAATACGGGAGTAGTGTTGGTGTAGGTTGACTAGAAATAATATGTGCTCCTCATCGTTGCAAAGCCCAAGGAAATGCTCATGGAGTCATGTTGTTGGATCATTTCTGCACAAATTGAAGGGTTTACTTCTAGACAGGTAGTTTACAGTTTAATAGACAAGATTGTGGAATTGATTTTTACTAACCTGGCAAGCCAAAACCGACGAATCGTCCACACTTCTCTCATGACGGTCCGGTAGCTCTGGATCAACCAGGCCAACGAATCAGATTGTCGTCCACGTTCGGGTGGGCTTTGTTCTCGGGCGTGGGTCTCCACGCTCGAGAACAACTTCCTTTGATCGCTACAGAGACCTCTTGCTGAACTCACAACAACACGCTGCAGAAAGTCCCGCGACTTCACTGCTGCATCGTAGATTTTATAAATACTACTTTTATTTTTGAAGTTATCCCAAAGTGCACTCCTTTGAGAACGAAATAAAACCAATATTAACCATTACCATTATTTTTAAATAAGATTATTTTTTTAAAGTTATTGCTTTTGAAATAATTTCAAATCACCACATTACAAGGCCCCAGAAATGATGAGAAATGCTTTAATTTCAATGATTCAAGTAATTTGAATCAATTGAATATCCACTCACGATCTGTCTCTCATTATCTTAAAGGGCCTTAATTAAAACTATTAATTCTGTATTAAGTTAATACAGAAATCAAAACATTACTAATTCATATAATTTAGTAAATATCCTTTCCCTATACGTTCACCAAAGTGCTCGCAGTTGACTGACGATTTGTTTCTGAAAGGGACATCGCGTGAAGTTTGTGTGTGTGCTGTTAGCTTGCAGCTAGCTACTAGCTAGCTGGCGGGTCTTTCACCTCCGACCATGAATGATCCGCTACTAGCGGCCATCTGATGTTCCTCCGCGGGGAGCTACGCAGCTAGCCTCTGACGTTGTGTGGGAGCGGGTGCCTCCGATGTCGCGAGCGCCAGAGGGCCTCTAGCTGTTAGCGGAGGACCCGCTATTCCGCCACTAATATGTCCTATGTCCGCACATTTTGAAGAGCTCTGTTTTCTGTTACCTTCTACCTTCCAGGGAACGGGTTATCACCCGACAAAGCAAGCCTATTTTGTCCGGTGCATTCTGTGTTCAGAATGGTCAACTTCAACTCAAATATATTCTAGTAATGCCCAATAATAATTTTATATTAACGCAATGCGTAACACCGTTAACGGCACAGGTCAGAGTAGACACAGGATGGACAACCTTCAACAGAGCTCCGCGATGCCTTCTCTCCTCAAGCTGCAGTTAGATTTAACCAGAACACAATGGCGCCCCTGTGTGCCGGGTGGTGACAAGCTGGGGCCGTGGTGGGTCAGCCATTAAAGTCCAGCAACAGGCACCTTCACTCATCGTCGTGGGTCTTCCTTGCACCCTCCCTGGAGGTCCCTCGGAGAGGGGGTGTGATTGAGACCGTCATCCCTGGGATGTCCAGCGAGGTAATATGGGGGATGGGCCATTGAGGAACATACAACAGGATCATATGCTGTGTCCTCATATGGCGGACTTGAAATATTGTGTACTATATTTCACTTTCAGTGCACTGTGTCACATTTTAGTACTCTCAAATCGAACACCTATTTTGCACTTAGTGGAAATGTTAGATAATATTAGATATATTATCTTTTGTTATTATTATTATTATATTATCATGTCCCCTTACCTTCCCAGCTAGAAACCCCCTTCCTTCATCAGTTCCCTTTCCCCACTCCCCCCACCAGGTGGTGACTCCTAAGGTGACAATTCCTTTTATCTTCCATTGTCTACACTGTACCCTTTTGATTAGATTTCATGTCTCGTTGGTTTGTGTATTCATCCTGAATAAAATCCAAGCACTCAGCATTGGAGACTCAGATTGGCTTCGGCCATCTCCGTGCTGCTTGGTGAAGAAAGAACCTGTGTGTTTGGTTATTTCATTTCTCTATCAGGAAATGTTTCTGAAACTTTTTTTTTTGGGCATCATCCAAGCACTTCATTTTTAAATTTAATTTCATATACAATCTTTCAGGACAGCCAACTATTTCCTTTGTGTGATTTATTTAAGATTTCCCTACGGGGTATCCAGCAAATGCGACAAGCATCTCAACCAAAGCCTGAGAGGGATCGAGAGACCAGCGTCGCTAAAGAGTCCCCAAGGGGGATAGAAAGAGTAGTGTTGCTCCATGCAGACCCTGTGTCTCTCAAGTGACGTGCCTTGCTAAACGCACAGGCAACCTTGTCCCAATCCCCGCGTCCGCTGAGACTGTTGATACCCCGGGGTATTTGCACGGGCCGACGACTGTCTAAACCAATACCTCTGGACGTTGGAGGGGGGCCGAGACTCGACCAATCTCCAGCAGACTCCCCAATGATCCCGTAGACAATGCCTGGGGGCTCAGATCCACCCCCCAATTCCCAGTTTGAGACCAGATATCATCCCCAAAGACCAGACACCATCACCAACATGAACCACCAACAGTAAGAACAACAAGATTTACTGCACCACTACTGGAGGAGGACAAGTTGGCGGAATGTGGCCTAGAGGTGGAGAAGGTGAAGATCGACGACCATGCAGCAAAGGGAGTCGTAGCAACGCTTTGGCGTACTGAGAACCAAACTTGATTTCACGCGGCGCGCCGGAAAAAAATACATGTGCTGTTTCTGCGATTTCCTGCTCCACTACTGGAGGAGGACAAGTTGGCGGAAGTCAGTGTATTTGTATTTGGGTAT